>ML104604.1:184574-224973 GCA_003697995.1 Taxidea taxus jeffersonii | reverse complement strand
TTTGCCTTTATCAAACCTCATCAAGTGGCACACTTAAGATTTATGCATCCATTGCATGTGAGTTTCACCCCATAAACAAACAAACAAATACTGAATTCCAATAAATGGTATATAGACTAATGATTTATAGGAGAACATACTGATGTTTGCAACTTAATCTGAAATGCATAGAAAAAAAAACCCACTATGCTGTCAATTAAATAGAGGGATGAATGGATATGTTATAAAACAAGTGTACTAAGATGTTAATTGTAGACTCTAGAACACAGGCATATGGTATTTACTATAAAGTTTTTACAACATTTCCTTATGTTTGAAATGTTCAGAGTAAAATGTTAGGTCTTCTTGGTCTCTATTTGAATATCTATAATGATGGTGCACTCATCTCATAAGATAGTCTATATTATTGATTATTGTTTATCAGTTTTTGAGGTCAGAATTGCTTTCCAGATATCCAGATTTTTGCTCTACTTCCAGCCAGTGGTCTTTGTTTTATCTTTTGGCCCCACAGAGAAAGTTTAATCCCCAAACCCTTCAGAGGCTATCTGACGTTGAGTAGGAATGTGGGCTGTGGAGTGTGCAGAAGCTGCTTCTGCTCTTCGAACCTTACTACTGTAAGTGTGGTCCTTCTATCAGCAGCATAGACATCACCTGGAACTTATTAAAAATGCTGAATCTAGAGGCACCTGGGTGGCTCAGTCACTTAACCAACTGACTCTTGCTTTTGGCTCAGGTCATAATCTCAGGGTCATGAGACTGAGCCCTCCTGCCCCTACCTCCACCTCTCTCTCTCAAAAAAAAAAAAAAAAAAAAAAAACATGCAGACCCTCAGGCCTCATCCCAGACCTACAGAATAAGAATCTGCAATTGAAAAAGATCCTCAGGCATATGAATACAAGTCAAAGTTTAAGGACTTAGCCAGGACAATCAGGCAAAAGTACAGATGGGGCTTGCGCCAGGGTAGTAGCATTAAGGGAAGAGTGAATTCAAGAGAACTGAGACATATTTAGGACAGATAAGTTATAAAACTAAATTAATTGAGTAGGAGTGATGAAGAATAAGGGGAATCAAAGATGGTCCAGAAGTTTATAGTGTGAGTGACTGGGGATGTAAAGAGAATCTGGACCTGAAGTATACAAATCTTCTGCTTTCACAGACATGAATACAATGTCAGACTCACAGAAATATGGCAGTCCTTAGCTGCTATGCCCTTTGAGCTTTACTTTGATATCTCCTCCAAGTATAAAACATGTTTCTCCCAGTCTGGTGCCTTTATGAGCAAAACTCTTGGGACCCTCTCTGCCATGGACTTGGCCTTGTTTTGCTCATCCAAACAGTGCTTTCTGAATGAATAATATGGCTTCTTTTCCATTTCCTGCCTCCTCCTTCCAATTACATAAGCACAACCACCAGTGTTTTAAGTGTTTTTTTTTTAAAGGTATAGATCAATTCATCAATATTTCTAAATGAGGCTTTTACACGACAGAATGTCTGTCCAGGGACTACGGTCCTGCTTTCTTATTACTGATGATCTTGGTTACTAAGACTTCCTGGAGGGTCTTTTGTTTTGATATTGTTCTAATGAACACATACCACTATTTTCCAACTCAGAGCAAATGTCCAGTAACATGTCCCATCCTCACTCTTCATAAGCCCTTCACCAATTCTGCAACTTCTATTAACTCTAACAGTTCTTACTGGTGGTGAATGTTCCCTTGGAGCATGCTGGGAGCTCAACTAATTGGGTCTACTTCATTGTGATCTGAAATAGCACTGGGGAGAGCAGCGACCTAGGGCTGACAACTGGTTATCTCATCATTCAAGAGTCAGCTCAAATAGCTCAAATAATATATGCTTAGTGAAGCCCTAAGTTCTACCTACCTCTAAATGTGGCTCGGGCAGTTAGGAACCCCTGGATTCTGTATACACTTCTATTCTAATTGTAGAGGGAAAAATATATACATTAACCTAAGGGCTGGCACAGTAATTTCCCTGGAGTGGGAAATGTTTTGTCTATCAAAGTACCTGACTAACATCTTGGGGTGGAAAGTGAGACCCCAGGGGCATGGTTAGAGACAGTAGGGAAATACAAGTGATACATAATTGTTCAGTACTGAAAAGTCAGTGAAGTTGAGGGACAGAAGAGAAGGGGAGAGAAAATGGGCAATGTGGTAAGAGACTGGAGACTGAATCCTGGGCATGTACGAAGCTTGAACTCAGGTCACCTGAATACCAGTCACTGACGACACAATTACAGTTGTCTACCTCTCCCTGGACAAGAAAGGCCATGAGAAGTCTTTATGGAAATGACACCATGAACATGCACACACACGTATATATGTATAAGTGCAATAGCTCATTTACCCAAGGATAACTATTTCTAACACAGCCCATATGACCTAGGGATAGACAGTGAAAGGCCTCTGAGAAACTGACATAAAAATTATATAGCGGTGCCTGGGTGGCTCAGTCGGTTAAGCATCTGACTCTTGGTTTCATCTTTGGGCATGATCTCATGGGTTGTGAGATCGAGTTAGAAGATTCTCTCCCTTTGCCCCTCACCCTGTAAACTAATGAACTAATTCACTAACTCTCTCTCCCCCCAAATAAATAAATCTTTAAAAAATATATACATATAGTAACCCTTGATAATAATGCATCTCTATTACCGATAGAGCTTGCACAAGGCATCAGGAACTTTGCAAAGAGTTTATCCTCATACATTATGTCTTATAATATTTACAAAATTTGCATGCATTCTTCCCATATTCCTGATATGGAAACAGAATCTTGGAAGGCTAAATGGATACCGAGCTTTCTGGGTAAGAATATGATAGGGCTCGGACTAGAACTCTGATTCTGAAAAGCCTATTCTTCACCAAGTATTCTTTTCTTTTCTTTTTTTTTTTAAGACTTTATCTGTCCATCCGACAGACAGAGATCACAGGTAGGCAGAGAGGCAGAGAGAGAGAGGAGGAAGCAGGCTGTCCGCAGAGTGGAAAGCCCCATGCAGGGCTCGATTCCATGACTCTTGGGATCATGACCCGAGCCGAAGGCAGCGGTTTTAACTCACTGAGCCACCCAGGCGTCCCTTCACCAAGTATTCTTTTTTTTTTTTTTAAAGATTTTTTTTATTTATTATTTATTTGACAGAGATCACAAGTAGGCAGAGAGGCAGGCAGAGAGAGAGGAAGGGAAGCAGGCTCCCTGCCATGCAGAGAGCCCGATGTGGGGCTTGATCCCAGGACCCTGGGATCATGACCTGAGCCGAAGGCAGAGGCTTTAACCCACTGAGCCACCCAGGCGCCCCTTCACCAAGTATTCTTCTATGGATAAATAAAAGTGCCTACTAAACCAAGTCTTTGCCTTTGAATCATAAAATAGCCCCTTGGGTTCCAGAGTAGAGCTTATTTTACTCTTAACAGTATATAATAATTTAATGATGTGTGGCTATCTAGTTGATTTATTAAAACATTCCAAACTAAAAAGTGGGGAATAGTGGTGAGGGAATCTGAAAGGCAGATTCACTGACAACCTCAACTAGTGTTGGGGAACTGGGAACTGGGCAATGTGTGAGGACAAAAAGAACAGAAACAAAACCAGAAAAAAACCACAACACAAACAGTTGGTGTAAGAAAACTGAACTCTCAGGCAGGCAGCTGGAGTCCTCACTATACTCTGGTACACAACATTACTGCGAAGAGTGTTAAAAAGAAATCGTGTTACTATAGTTCCCATTTTGAAGTAACATGAAAGAATAAAATGTATTTCTGGGGACAGTAATCCAACACAAATAACAGTGCTAAAATAACAGTGTGTGGTGAAACAGCTCTACAAGGGAGAGAGACTTAAATGTTCACCTTGCTTTGCATATATTCTGACCTGGGACTTCACCATCCCGTGTCATTTTGCTCCTCTCTACATATTATACTACTTGTATCTATTTCTGAGGGTCATTGGGAACAGGAAACTGATGACACATCTAACATGCTTGGCCCATAGATTATGCTCAACACAACTATATTAAATTACATCGAAAGACCGCTCTTGTGCCCAAACGGAAAAGTTGTGGCATTTGGAAGAGTTTTCTGACATGGAGTAGGTTTGTCTGAAAATGGTACGTGCATAGAGTATTAGGAGAAGAAAACAGGATGGGGCTTTCCCCCTCCTGTGTTATCTATCTCCACTTTGTGGAGAGAGGCATATTGTGTCAGATACACTAGCTCTCGTTCTTCATATCCCAGCCAACATTGCCCAGGAGACAGAAATAGCATTCATCGAAAGCCGCAATTACCTCATTTCACTGGCCCGTTTGTGTAATATGTGCCTTGCCTCACAGTCACTGCACGGGGCCAAAAGTCCAGCAAACAGAGCTGCTGCTTGTCCAAGAAATGGCCCTGCAAACAGGAGAGGACGGCATGTTCCCTAAGCAGATTGGGACCCTTGGCTGTTTCCCGGGTGTTTTTGTTTTTCAGGCCAGAAACAGTGTCTGAAAACTCCTGGGGATTTCCCAAGCCCCATTCGTCAGGCGGCCAGGCTTCCTCTGACATCATCTCTGAGTGATGGGGTGCAGAGAGGGGGTCACACACAAGGCTGTCCCAGGACAGCTTTAGCACGATTGCGGGAAATTAGAGAGCTAGTGCCAGAGTGGTCAGGAAAACAAGGAGAACTTTCTGAAACAGTGCTTGGCAGATAGTGGACATTCAAAAAGTAGTTCTTGAATGAAACACTGAGGGAGTAAATGACTGGACCTCCAAATCATGCATCCGATATATGGGAGAGTTGAGATTTCAAAGAGGGTGACTAACTGTCCTTTTTTGCCTAAGGCTAAGGGGTTTCTGTGAATATGTGACTTTCCTTCCTAAAATCAGGAAAGCCTTAGGCAAACTCGAAGGAGTTTATCACTTTAATTTCAACCCAGGTGCACCTGACTCCAAAGGTCACGCCTTCAAACATAAAACTCTATCCTCACGGAGACTGGAGTTTAACAGCAGAATTAAAACAATGGAATAGACGGCTATCATATAAGCTGAAAGGGCCCACTTGCTTGGGGGAGGGAGTTAACACCTTAGACAGGCACCATCCACCAATTACCATCACTCCTCCTTTCTAAATACACTCCAATTTCGTTCAGGAAATCCTTCTATTATCCTCGTGCTTCAGTGAGCCAGTCATAGAAACCGTATTCCCCTTACCAGTCAGTGCTTTAGAAACAACCATGTGAGACAATTTTGACCAATGGAACATAAGAAGTCTGATGGTCAGGTTCTTGGAAAGGTTCCCTCGTTCTTCAAAAGAAACCAACATCAACAAAAGCTCTTTTCACCCACTGGGCATAGTTATGTCTGTAAGCGACCCTTAGAACTATGGTGGCTATTTTAGATTCCACCCAGGGAACTAGAGCTAGGCTGGAGGATGGGAAAAGTAAAAAGGACCTGATCTTTCATGGCACTGTTAAATTATTAAATTGACCCTATAAGCCATCTTACTTCATGATTTCTGAAAAAATAAATTGTCTTTATTATTGAAGGTACTTGAGACAGGTGTTCTATTATGCAGTCAATAATATCTTAGTGGATTCACTATCCAAAGTGATATGCCCTCAGAGGAAGGAGAGATGCTCCCCATACAATGGTGCCAGGGAAGGCTTCATGAAGAATCTAACACATGCTCTGTGATGTGGAGGAAGGATATACTTTCAATAGGCAAAACCACTAGAAGGAAATAGCACTATTAAAATTACAGAGAACATATAGCTCTGGGTAGAACTGAAGAAAAGCAAGGAGTCTAATTTGGCTAAAGCCTGGGCTTATGGAAATGATCAATGGAACAGGAAGCAGTAAATGTACTCCGGGAGTAGAGCATGGAAGACTTAAAATTCCAAGCTAAGTAAAATAGATTCCCCCATAGATGATGGAGAGTCACAGAGATAAATGGCTAGAATATCACTATACTTCTTCCCCAAATTACTGCTGGCCACTGTTAATTTCTCCTTCTTTCAGATTCACTTAATATTTAGAGCCACAACTCTCAATGTTAGAAGCATATTATAATCATCTGAAAGTGATTATAATCATCTCTCTCTCTCTCATACCAAATATATATATATATATATATCTCATATATATATATATATCTCATACCAAATATATATATGTATATATATATACATATATATATATATATTGGTATGTATTATAAGGGATGTGAGCACGGTATATTGCTCTGGAGAAAGGTCTGGATGGTTTTTTACTTTCCATTAAGCTCTTAGGTGATTCTGAGAGCAATCAAGCTTGAGAACCATTAACGAGGCCATCTGTAATTTTGTATATTTACATCTTACTTTAAAAAACTCTACTAGAGGGACGCCTGGGTGGCTCAGTTGGTTGAGCGGCTGCCTTCGGCTCAGGTCATGATCCCAGTGTCCTGGGATCGAGTCCCACATCGGGCTCCTTGCTCAGCAGGGAGCCTGCTTCTCCCTCTGCCTCTGTCTGCCTGTGCTCACTCTCTCTGACAAATAAATAAATAAAATCTTAAAAAAAAAAAATTCTCAAAAAAAAAAAACTCTACTAGAATTTAAAATATAAGTGATTATATTAAAAATAATAATAACACTGGCTTAAAAAATCTCAATATTATCAGTAAAAACAATGTATACACTGAAAAAAAATTCTACTAGAATGTCAATTTGGAAGACATATTGGAGATTTTCTAAGTAAACAGCTTTTTAATTTTTGGCTAATCACTGTCTACCTCCCTCTAAAATAATGTAAGGGCACTGGAAACTCTAATGGGCCATGAAAATGCATCATTACCTCCACCACCATTATCATTTTAATTGGAATTAAAAGGAAAAGTATAGAAATTAAATGATTTGTCCAAAATCAACCTGTGCATTACTATCAGACTGGAACTTTTAGAAACAAGGATTCAAAATCACTTACCTATTATTCTTCCCATTAAACAGGGTTGTTGATATTTCAATTATGCATATTTCCCCAAATGTTTGCAATTACTCTTTGCATAGAAAACATGTGCTCCATTTTGCTGCATCCTCCCAGCAATATCCTCCTACTGCAGCTTTCCTGGGTAACTTATATGATTAATTAAATCTCATTTATCCAGTGGTTCCAAAACAGTAGCATGCATCAGAACTACTTGGAGGGCTTGTTAAAACACAGATTTCTGGACCTAACCACCAGAATTCCTTATTCAGTAGGTCTGAAGTGATTCATAGTCATAAAATATTCCCAGGTGAGGTCTATGCTGGTAGTCCAAAGACCACACTTTGAGAATCACTACACTTGTGCAATTCCAGAGATGGATTTTTTTTCTTTTTGTCTAAGAATAGCCATTTTTCAGTCAAGTAAAACTGGTTTGTAACCTAGCTCTGGCACCTTCTACCTGTGTGACTTGAGCAAATTACCACTTCTATTTAAATCTTAGTTTTCAAATCTACAAAATGGAGTTGCTAACATACTTAGAAAGTTGACTTATGACAACATAACCTCATTCAGTGGTTGTCATATAGAAAGGACTCACTGTTTCATAGCTCCTTTTGTTGACTTTCCATTGACAATCTACTTTTCCCATGAAGAGAGATGTTGCCTGGCTCTCGTTGTAGATTCATGATTCCTCTAGTTGGCTCTCCTTCAATGAGCTTGAGTTTACACTTCTTCCACCAAATTACTAACACACATATGGAGCCTATTTCTAGGAAATGTTATGCAAATCATTTCAAAGGGGAAAATATGATAGGCAAATTATGTCAATATTATCCTCAAAGCAGTATTTTAGAGATAAAACCTATCCCATATGTTCTGTTTCACTTACTTTGGCATTTTTAACAGTTTAACCATACCAGCTGCTCCCTATCACTAATTGCCTACAACATTAAACAATAGATGCATGTCAGTTCCCGGACTTTTCCTTCTGTGTCAACCTCAGAACTTCCAGATATTTATAAGTTTCTCCAGGTTGCTTCATTATTCTCATGCTAAATTCTGTCAGTCTATGACTGAGCAGAAGATGGTGTAAGACAGATGAAAGTGACCTTTGGCATGAGCCTTAGTGAAACCAGAGCAGTAGCAGATGGGGTTCCAGACCCTAAGACAATCTGGCTCCACATAAAATCTTTCCATGATTCAAAAGACCTTGACTGGGTTTCCCTTACCACTCCTGGTTGGTGGGTGATTTTCCACATGAGTTTCTGGGACCTTCATTAGAAACTATGTAACTCCATGCATCTTGTCATCCATGCTAGAAACTTGGAATTCATTATTGTTTCTTTTCTGATCCACCATTTCAAGTCATTGTCCAGGTTCTATCAGTGTTTCCACTTAAACTCTTGGCTCTGTTCTCTCAATCTCTATTGCTCCTACACAAGCCACCATCTTTTTTTTCCCCCTTTTGTTAGTTAGGATTTCTGCACCATCATTTCAACTAATATTTCTTAACTAATATTTGTTGACTTCTGTGGAATCCCACTCCACCCATGCCTCACCCCAGTTGGAATGATCTTTCTAAGACAACAGTGTATCATGTCATTCTCTTAAATCCCTTTCCAGTGACTCCCCACTGGTCTCAGAAACTAAGTCAAATGTCACCATCCTGACTGACCCTAAATCTTCCCTGTCTAATATGGTACCCATGAACTACATGTGGCTACTTAATTTACATTTAAATTAATTAAAATTACATAAAATATAAAATGAAGTTCTTCAATCACACTAGCTACATTTCAAGTGTTCAATACCATGTGTAGCTAGTAGCTACCATTTTGGAGAATAAGGAGGCAGAATATTTCCTTCATCATAAAAATTTCTATTGGAAAGACACGCTACAAATATCAAATACTGGTTAACATTATTTCCCTTGTTGTAATGCTATTCATGGCCTTCACATGGGGAAATGGTACCCACAAGTACTGCTGAATAGAATTTAAGTGATATGTGCATTCTACAGTGCAATCGTCCTCAATGAAATTAAGAATGTTTATATGCTCCAGAGAATTCTCACACAGCTCTCAGAGGGAATGCAGTCAAGGATGTTTGTCACAGTATTGTTTTTGCTAACAGGCTACAGGAGAAAGTTAAGTGTTTGTGACCAGGGGACTGGATGAATAAAATATGGAAGATGCAAATTACAGAATACTGTGAAGCAGTCACAAACAAATGACTAGATGAACACATACCTATCTTAAAAACACAGCATTATATTCTTACTGTGGAATGTTATTCAATAGTAATGATTTTTTAAAAATATTAAGACATGTAAAACTTGGGTGAATCTCACAGATATTGAGTACAAAAAAAAAAAAAAGCCAGACGTAAAAGAGTACATAAAGTACAATTCCATGTTTATAAAACTCATTGAACATGCAAACTAACCTACTATAGGTTACTATAATAGAAATCAGAACACTGGTTACATCTAATTGGGGGATTTACTGTAAAAAGACAGAGGAAAACTTTCTGGGGTGATGGAAATGTTCTGTTTTGATTAGGGTGTCCATTACATGGGAATATACATTTGTCAAACTCATTTAACTGTATGCTTAAGATCTGTGTGTTTTACTGCATGTAAATACAGCCCAATAGAATATTACTTAAACACACACAATTTTAAAGGGAAAAAGATTAGTTTCAGATGAGATATACAGCCCTCTATATATGCATCCAAAAACACAGTATGTATTTTACAAAGATACTAACATATAAGAGGACATAAACAAAAAAACTGAATCAATATTTTTGGTGAAAACCACAGGAAGCAAATGCTAGTAGGGATTAGGGACAAAAGAGATAGAAATTAGGATAAAGTTCACTAGAATGGGTCCATAAACACATGAGGAGTATGGTCACTTCAACTCACTTTCTGCACCTGAAACTGATAATACCTTCACTAGGAGAAATCTCTTTTTTCCAAGCGTGGCTAAACCAGGATTGTGTCCTATTGGTGTTGTCTCTACACCCTTTTCATGAAGTAATCTTGGCTGTAAAAAGGAGAAATGAGATAGGGACAAAGAGGGAAGTGGAGCCTAAAAGAGAGCTAGGGGAGGTAAAACAGGCAAGACAGAGATACAGCAGGAGGAGAATATGGAGGAAGAGAAAGAGAAAGACATGGCACATGCAGACATTTGAATCCTCGGAGTGTCTGAGCCAGCTCCATCTCCGGAATTTTTAGTAATATAAACAAATACATTTCCCTCCCTTTTTATCCCCCTAAACTAGTTTGAATGGGTTTTCTGTCATTTGCTCTCCAAAATGTGGTAATACCCTAATGTCATCTAACATTTAAAAAAAATCTGACTTCAGTCTGGTTTCAGCATTTTAAAAACTTTTTGTCATGGAAATATTCAGACAAATACAGAAATAGGAAGATCAGTGTTGGAAGTTTTAGCAAGTTTCAGTATATAGCAAATCTAGTTTTTTGCACCTCACCAGCCTTCTCTCCCATGTGTACACATACTTTTGGATCAGTTTGAAACCAATGACAGAAATTTTACCATTTAAATAAATTTATAAATTCAGTTTATATTGAAATGTAAATGTTTCAATCTGTATCTCTAAAGAAGTCTTTTTCAGAATATGACTATAATAGTAAGATCACAACAAAAAGAAAATTCCCTTAAAATTACCAAAATAGGCAATATTAGATTTCACTGATCATTTAATGAATGTAATTTGACTATATTTTTTTCGTACCAGGTTCCAAATAATATCTAAAACAATTAATCTGGAGAATACGCCTCTTAAATTGATTTTAATTTTCAGGTTCCCTGCCTGTGTGTGTGTGTGTGTGTGTGTGTGTGCACATGCATGTGCACATGAGAACACATATATGAGCTTGCGTATAATTTATTTGTTGAGGAAACTAGGCAGTTTGTTCCTGCAGAATTTTCCTTATTCTGGATTTTGAGTGCAGTTTTGCTTATTATTTTACTCTGGTCCTTTACGTTCTGTGAACTGATTTATTTATCTCAATTCTCTGGCAAGAGTACTTTATAAGGTATTCTGTGGTTCCTGTTGTATCACATTAGAAGAAAATTAATGTCTGATTATCTCTTAAATAATATAGAGGTTCCTCATAAGTTAAAAACAGAAATAATCTATAATCCAGCAACCATACTACCAGGTATTTACCCAAATGATTCAAAAATACTGATTCCAAGGAATAAATGCTCCCAGATATTTATGGCAGCATTATCAACAATAGCCAAGTTATGAAAAGAGCCCAAATGTCCACTGACTGATGAATAGAAAAATAAAATGTGGTATACACACACACACACACACACACACAGGAATATTAGTCATAAAAAAGAATGAAATCTTGCCATTTGCAACAACATAGATGGAGCTAAAGAGTATTATGCTAAGCAATATATATGAGTCAGAGAAAGAGAAACACCAGATTATTTCATTCGTGTGTGGAATTTAAGAGACAAATGAATATAAGGGAAAGAAAGAGGCAAACCAAGAAATGGACTCTTAATTATAGAGAACAAATTGATAGTCACTAGAGGGAAGGTGGGAGGGGGATGGATTAAATAGTTGATGGGGATTAAGGAGGGCACTTGTGAGGAGCACTGGGTGTTGTATGGCAATGCTATATTAAAATACTGCACACCGGGGCACCTGGGTGGCTCAGTGGATTAAGCCGCTGCCTTCGGCTCAGGTCATGATCCCAGGGTCCTGGGATTGAGCCCCGCATCAGGCTCTCTGCTCATCGGGGAGCCTGCTCTCTCTCTCTCTCTCTGCCTGACTCTCTGCCTACCTATGATCTCTATGTCAAATAAATAAATAAATAAATCTTAAAAAAAAATACTGTACACCTGAAACCAATATTATACTGAATGCTAACTGACCGGAATTGGAATAAAAATTTGGAGAAGAAAAAAATAAGTGATCAGTTCATTCTGGTGTTTTCAGTCTGATCCATCTATTTTCAAGTGCCTTACTAGCTTTTTACTTAAGGTTTGAGAATCCATTGATGATCATTCACTATTTCATTAGAGGTGCCAAAATGTTGATATCTTTTTATTCCCACCTTTAATAGCTACAGTTCTCTATAAAGAATGATTTCCCGGGGCACCTGGGTGGCTCAGTGGGTTAAAGCCTCTGCCTTCAGCTCAGGTCATGATCCCAGGGTCGTGGGATCGAGCCCCATATCAGGCTCTCTGCTCCACAGGGGAGCCTGCTTCCTCCTCTCTCTCTCTCTCTCTGCCTGCCTCTCTGCCTACTTGTGATATCTGCCAAATAAATAAATAAAATCTTAAAAAAAAAAAAAAGAATGATTCCCCTTCCACATTATTTGGAAACATGAGGTATAGTTCTTACAGAAAAGACAACTTAGTGTTTGAATCCTTCCCCATGTTTAGTAGTTTCAGCGTAAATTTTAGTGGGAAATGGCAGGTTGAGATCGCAATTATCTGGAAACTAAGGGTGCTCATTGCTAGTAGTCAACACTGGTCAGACACTGTTTCTCAGACTTGTCAGTAGACAGAGCTAAAAAAATATGTATCTCTTTAAAAGAAAATATTTTCCTATTTGCAATCAAGTTTAGGCAATTTGCTTAACACCCTGATTTTCCATTTTTATCTCACCCGAAAAAAAATCTGATTCCTAAGTACTTATTTGCTTTATCCAACTATAATAGATAATAGTGTTAGAATCAGAAAACCAATTTAATACTATCAATATAACTGTTGAAAGCAAATTACAATTTTTGCAGTTCATTTTGTCCTTTGTATGTATTACCACATTAACGTATCTTTTTAAAGATTTTTATTTTTTATTTTTTTAAAGATTTATTTTATTTATGTATTTGACAGACAGAGATCACAAGTAGGCAGAGAGGCAGGGAGAGGGTGGGGGGGAAGCAGGCTCCCTGCTGAGCAGAGAGCCCGATGCGGGGCTCCATCCCAGGATCCCAGGATCATGACCTGGGCTGAAGGCAGAGGCTTTAACCCACTGAGCCACCCAGGCGCCCAAAGATTTTTATTTTTAAGTAAACTCTACACCCAACATAGGGCTCAAACCCACAGCCCTGAGATCAAGGGTTGCTCATTCCAGCAACTGCACCAGGCAGGCACTCCCACATTACCGTATTTGATAGTCTACTAAAATCAGTCTTCCATGTGTAGCTAAGTCACCAACTTAATACATGGTTTGATCTATTTGTTACATTTTGCTTTTGATTTTTATGAATGGTCATTTTTATTTCTGATTTATTTTTTAATTATGTAAAATATTTAAATGGATCCAACGTGGTATCCACAAAATGAGATCTATTTAGACAAAGCAAGACTTAACTGTAACCTCTCCCTGTCCTCTCCCTCTTCCTTATAGATAACTGCTTTAATATGTTTATTATTTGCTTATTCCTCTATTTTTATATGTTTGCATATGTGGATCTTAGGTAAGAGATAACATACACTATAAATGCTATTCTCCACCTTATCAAACTTTATTTAAAAATAAACAATCCTTCCTTTGAAATATCCTACTTTCCTATACCTATACCTTTCCTATTCAATTACTAAATTACTAAATTCTATACTAAATTACTAAATTCTATAACCAATAAGAAAAGGGCTTGAAAAGTTAAAGAAGGCTAACATCTATAATTATTAGGATTCGTAGCAGAGTTTTTTTCCTCTTTGGAGCTGAACAGATTTGAATGAAGAAAGTGTAGGTTTTACAAATGGAAATGGCCTTGTGTGTATACTGACCTGGGTCTGTGGACATTAAAAGCTGTTTGACATGCACCGATCTTTTACTGGTAAGAATTTGGGAATAGCAATTTATTTCCTGCTGCTTTGATCTCCTCCCAAATCCTGTGGTGGTATATTATGGCTGCAGAGAACTGTAAATGTTAGCAAGCAGCAATTTGAAAGACCTAAAAAAATGTAGTTGCAAAGGCAATTCAAACATCGGGTATCCCTCTCATCATCTGGACTCTGGTTTTAGAGCTATTGAGGGAATTCTGTCAAATCTCAAACTGCATTGGGTTGCTGATCTGGTAAGAATAGTCAAGTTACTCTGAATAGATGCATTTTCAATGCGTGAAAACAGCTGTTACTTTCTTCTGCCCTTTCCTTAAGAAAAAACCATACACACACACACACACACGCACATGCACACGTACATATACAAGTGCACGCACACACATATACTTATTTCACTGAAAAGGCATTTCTTACTGAGGGTAAATACTGCAGTCTTGCATAAGGGGTTGAAATCTACCCCAGTCTAGATGGATGTTTGATCCCTGATGTTCTCTCCTGAGTCTTTTCATAAGCATTTGCAGTTTGGAAATTGTGTTTACTAAGTGTGTTTTGGGGAGGCTGATGACAGAGAAGAGAGGCATTTTACACCTCCTGTACAATGACTGGGAAGGGTACTAAGAAGGGCAACAATACAAATTGAAAATCCTATGTTCCCTTTCTTTTCCCTATAAACAGTGCATAGAACATAAATGCAGAGTTTATTTTTGGTGGTATAAATGTTATTTTACTAGTATTGTTCATACTCAAACACAAACGCATGTTTAGTATCTAAGTCTGTTGATGTGATTTATTGAGGTTCACCTTTCACCATCTTGAATTGCCAAAAAAAAAGTCTGTGTTTGTAGAAAAATAGAAGCTACTTGCCTCAGGGAGACTGAAATATGGGAAAGGGGGTGATGGGGAGGATGTACTTTTAAGGTCTTTGTCACTAACACCTAAGAATCTTTTTGACCTCAAAACATTTTAGTTTCAGTCACCATCCTTCTGAGGTAGAAAAAAACAGGAACTGATGTTAAACCAAATTGTTGTCTCTATATATTCTAAACAAGTCAGTAGTAACTCCAGGAAAAAAAAAAAGCTACTTTTTACTATGTCCTTTGGAAAACACCTTTTATAGTCTTATTACCCATACTCTATTCTTACCACATCCCTGTCTGCCCTACTCCAAACCCCCTTACTTCAACAGGATTAACAAAGATATGTTCAGGAAAGACCACTGAACCAGGAGCTTGAGAAGATTCTCGCTCAACTAACAACACACTGTAACCTTGGGCCAGCACTTCTCCTCTCTGCACCTCAGTGCCTCTCACCATTAAACAAGAGAGCCTTGGAATAATGATCTCCATGGCTTCTTTCAACTCTGACATTTAGGGGATCTACAAAAAATGTTCTAAGATATTAGAAGAGTTCCATTTAAACACCTGGCCACTTTAGAAGGGCTTTGCATATATATTGTATTTCACTTGCTAAATCGCCAAATAAACCTGACACGAATGATCCCCAAGAGGACACGAGACCAAATTGCAAATGTCTGTTTGTGATGATGGAGGTCTTGTAATCTGAGCATTGATCCTAGAAAGCTGTTGGGTGCTTCTCAGAGTAACATAAGATTATAAAGTGATGTATTATCCATGAGAAATCCCTTCCCATTTACATTTCATTTTCCTCTGTGGTATTTAACTTATTTTTTATTATGTGCAGCCATCACAAATATTTATATTGCAATGTATGATTGGTCAATAAAGAAAAATCAATACTGGGTTTTTGCTACCCAGGAAAGAGATTGTGCTTTATCTGATTCTAATAAGGATCAAAAAACAAAACAGAAAACAATAACAGCAACAAACCCAGCACAGGTATGATAAGGACCCAAGTAGAAAAAAGAAACCATGCTATTTATTTTATATTTTTATAGTTTACATTTGCACACACTCATGCAGATAAACAAAACATTTTTTAAAGTGCTGCTTTGAAAAAACATGAACAGACATTTCTCCAAAGAAGACATCCAAATGGCCAACAGACACATGAAAAAGTACTCAACATTCCTTGGCATCAGGGAGATACAAATCAAAACCAGAGTGAGAGACCACTTCACACCAGTCAGAATGGCTAAAATTAACCAGTCAGGAAACAACAGGTGTTGTCCAGGATACAGAGAAAGGGGAACCCTCTTACACTGTTGGGGTGAATGCAGGCTGGTTCAACCACTCTGGAAAACAATATGGAGGTTCCTCAAAAAGTTGAAAATAGAGCTACCCTACAACCCAGCAATTGCACTACTGGGTGTTTACCTTAAAGATACAAATGTAGTGATCCAAAGGGGCACCAACACCCCATGTTTATAGCAGCAATGTCCCCAATAGCCAAATGATGGAAAGAGCCCAGACATCCATCGACAGAGGAATGAATAAAGAAGATGCGGTGTGTATATATACAATGGGATATTATACAGCCATCCAGTAAGTGAAATCTTGCCATTTGCAATGACATGGATGTAACTAGAGGGTATTATGCTAAGCAAAATAAGTCAATCAGAGAAAGACAATTATCATACCATCTCCCTGATATGTGGAATTTAAGAAACAAGGCAGAGGGATGCCTGGGTGGCTCAGTTGGTTGAGCAGCTGCCTTCGGCTCAGGTCATGATCCCAGCGTCCTGGGATCGAGTCCCACATCGGGCTCCTTGCTTGGCGGGGAGCCTGCTTCTCCCTCTGCCACTCTGTCTGCCTGTGCTCGCTCGCTCTCTCTCTAAGAAATAAATAAATAAATAAAAATCTTAAAAAAAAAAAGAAACAAGGCAGAGGATCATAGGGGAAAAGAGGAAAAAAAAATGAAATAAGATGAAACCAGAAAAGGAGACAAACCATAAAAGACTCTCAATCTCAGGAAACAAACTGAGGGTTGCTGGGGTGGATGGGTTGGGAAGGATGGGATGGCTGGTTGATGGACATTGGGGAGGGTACGTGCTGTGGTATGGTGAGTGCTGTGAATAGTTTAAGACTGATGAATCACAGACCTATACTCCTAGAATAATACATTATGTGTTAATTTTAAAAAAGATTTAAAAATACAGTCCTGCTTTGTTAGTAAGCCCTAATTCCATCTAACTGTCTTCCTATAGTACCTATGAACTACAGAAAACCATGAACTTTAAACAACACAGAACACTCACCATCACAATGACATCATCATGATTATGGTTATATCTTCCATTAACTATAAAGACAATGAACTTGGAAATAAGGGGAGAAACTGTTTGTTGCTTCCATAAACATTTTCAAGTACCTACTTAACACCAGGTAATATTTTGATGCTTGTTCCCCAGCTGAAAGGTTTATGCTCTTACCTTAAATAGAGGGGATATGCAAACTAAGAAGATAAATCCTGCATAGACAAAACAAGTTTATGTTATGGAGAATCACTGTCTGTTCAGATTGATCAGAGAAGTCTTTGAGAAAGAATTTTATAAGCTACAATCAGATTATCAAGAAAATTACTACAATCCAACTGAGGAAGTCAACCACACAAGTAATTTTTTTAAAAGATTTTATTCATTTATTTGAGAGAGAGAGAGAGAGAGCTCACACATGTGAGAGAGCACGAGCAGGGGGAGCAGCAGAGGAAGAAGGAGAAGCAGGCTCCCCATTGGGCAAGGAGCAGAGCTGGATGTGGGGCTTGATCTCAGGACCCTGAAATCATGACCTGAGCAAAAGGCAACTGCTTAACCAACTGAGACACCCAGGAGCCCTCAAACAAGTAGTTTTAATACAAGGCAAGAAATGTCCAGTGCTCTAAAAATTTTAGCTATATTCAATGGGTGGTCTGTAGACTGGCAGCATCAGGATCACCTGGAAGCTTGAGCAACACAGGAACACAGGTTCTACTCCAGACCTACTGCATCCTAACACACTTCCCAGGTGATTCACATGCACCTGAACATTGGAACAACACTGTTCTAAAAAACGGAAATTTAAAGGAAGAGAAATCACATCCAGCTGCAAGTAGAAGGATTCTTGGAAGAATCATGAAGACAACCTAAAAAGACGGACAGAATGCAGGTCAAGCTTTGTTTATCGTTTTTTTTTTTTTCCTTAACATTGTTCAGAGGGGTTCCCAGCTACCCCATATAATAAAGGCCACCAGGCTAGAAGATAAAATGACAAATGAAAAGAGGAGCCATTACAATGGATGCCTCAGGAATAAAAAAGGATTGTAAGGGACCATTATGGAAAATTATACAAGAACAAATGGGATAACCTAGAGTAAATGGATAAATTCCTAGAAATGCACAATCTACTAAGACCAAATCAAGAAGAAACAGAAAGCCTGAATAGACCAATAACAAATATGAAAATGGAAGTAGTAATCAAAAACATCCCAAGAAAAGCCCAGGAGCAGATGGCTTCACAGCTGAATTATACCAAACATTCAAAGAAAAAATAATACAAATTCTTCTGAAATTCTTCCGAAAAATAGAAGCAAAGGAAGTACATCCAAAATTATTTTATTGCCCTGATACCAAAACCAGACAGAGATACCACAAGAAAAGAAAACTGCAAGACAATATATCTGATAAACATAGATACAAAAATCCTCAACAAGATATCAGAAAACCATATTTAACAATATATCAAGGGGCGCCTGGGTGGCTCAGTGGGTTAAAGCCTTTGCCTTTGGCTCAGGTCATGATCTCAGGTCCTGGGATCGAGCCCCGCATCAGGCTCTCTGCTCAGCAGGGAGCCTGCTTCTCCACCTCTCTCTCTCTGCCTGCCTCTCTGTCTACTTGTGATCTCTCTCTCCGTGTCAAGTAAATAAACAAAATCTTAAAAAAACAACAACAACAACAATACATCAAAAAGATTATATGCCATGACAATGTGGTATTTATCCCTGAGATGCAAGATGCAAGTTTGATTTAACACACTCCAATCAGTTAATATGATGAATAACATTAACAGAGGGAAAGACAAAAACTGCATGATAATCTTAATAGATGCAGGAAAAGCATTTGATAAAGTTCAACATCCATTCATGATAAAAACTCTCAATAAAATAGACACAAAAGAAAGTTTCCTCAACACAATAAATGCCATTTATCCAAAGCCTAAAATTCATGTCATAATCAATGAAGAAAAACTGAAACTTTTTTCTCTAAGATCCAATAAAAGGCAAGAATGCCAACACTCACTGCTTCTATTCAACATAGTATAGAAAGTACTAGCTGGAGCAATCAGACAAGAAAAAGAAATAAAAGGCCTCCAAATCAGAAAGGAATAAGTAAAACTTTGCATATGACATAATCCTATTACTCAAAACCCTTAAAGATTCCACGCACAAACAAACAAACAAAAAACCTTTAAAAACTAATAAATATAGTAAAGTAGCTGGCTATAAAATCAACAAAGCTTCAGTTGCGTTTCTCTACACCAACAATCTATCAAAAAAAAGAAAAGATAAACAATTCCATTAACAATAGCATCAAAATTAACAATATACTTTGGAATAAATTTAACAAAGGGAGTAAAAGATGTATACACTGAAAACTATAAATACTGAGGAAAGAAATTAAAGAGGACACAGATAAATGGAAAGACATCCTATGTTCATGGACTGAAATAATCAATATTGTTAAAATGTCCATACCACTCAAAGATATACAATGTAATCTCTACCAAAATTTCATGACTTTTTTCGAAGAAATAGATCAAAACAATTCTAAAATTCATAAGGAACCACAAAAGACACCAAATAGCCAAATTAATCTTGGTGAAGCAGAACAGAGTTGGAGACATCGCATTTCCTGATTTGAAATTATTTACAAAGTTATAGTAATCAAAACAGTATGGTATGGGCATAGAAACAGAAACATAGACCAATGGAACAGAATCAAGGGTTCAGAAATAAGCCTATTCCTATACAGTTAAATAATTTTCAACAAGGATGCCAAGAATATACAATGAGAAAAGGAGAATCTTTTCAATAAAGAGTATTGGGAGAAGTGAATGTCCACATGTAAAAGAATGAAAGTGGACCATTATCTCACATCATATCACCAAAAAATTAACTCAAAATGTATAAAGACTTAAAGGTAAGACCTGACACCAGAAAATTCTTAGTAGAAAACATGGGGTAACAGCTTCTTGATATTGGCCATGGCAATGTGGTTTTGGATATGTACCAAAGCCTAAGGAAATATAAGCAAGAATAAGTAAGTGGAACTATATCAAACTGAAAAACTTCTTCACAGAAAAGAAAGAAATCAATAAAATGAAAAAGCAGCTATGATTTGAAGAAAATATTTTCAAATCATGTATCTAATAAAGGGTCAATATCTAACATATGTAAGGAACACATGCCACTTAATAGCAAAAACAAAAACAAAATTATAAAATAAAAACCCAATATTTTAAAAAATGGGCAAAGGATCTGAAGAACATTTTCCCAAAGAATACATACAAATGGCCAACAGGTATATGAGAAGATGCTCACATCAGTAATCACCAGGGAAATACAAATCAAACCATAGTGAGATATCGCTGCACACCAATTATGGTATTGTCAAAAAGACAAAGAATAACAAGTATTGGTAAGGATGTGGAAAAAGGGGAATCCTTGAACACTGCTGTTGGAAATGTAAATTGGTAAAACCATTATAGAAAAAAAAGTATGTAACTTCCTCAAAAAATTAAAAGCAAAACTATCATATAATCTAGCAATCCCACTTCTGGGTATATGGCCAAAGCAAATAAATCACTATAAGCACTATATCAAAGAGACATTTGTGCTCTCATGTTTATTACAGCATTATTCACAATAGCTAAGATATAGAAACAACCTAAGTGTCCCCCGATAGATGAATGGTTAAAGAAAATTTAAGGTTAGCTAGCTAGCAAGAATAGAATATTATGCAGTCTTTAAAAAGAAGGAAATCTTGCATTTGTGGCAATATGGATGAATGTGGAGGGTATTGTGCTAACTGAAATAAGCCAGGTAAGGAAAAAGTTGCACACTCTCACTTTTATTTAGGATCTTAAGAAGCTGAATACATAGAAGCAGAGAATAGAAGAGTGGTCACTGAGGGCAGAGAAGTTGGAAAATAGGGAGATGTTGGTCAAAGAGTACAAAGCTGTGGTTATATAAGATGAATAAAGTCAAAAGATTTGATATACTGTATGATGGCAATAGTTAACACTGTACTGAATACTAGAGATTTGCTATGAGAGTATATTTTAGGCACTCTATCCATGGCAGTGAGGGGAGGAGGTAATACTTATGTGAGGAGATGATACATTAATTAGTCTGATTGTAGTAATCATTTCACTATGTAAATTAAATCACAATATTGTATATCTTAAATATATACACATTTTACTTGTCAATTTCCTCAAAAGGAAAGTGTATATTGGCAGTGTTTGGTATTTCAAGATGAAAATAAAAGCCCCACATATAAAAGTTGTGTTGTGTAACAATAGTTTGGTGATTTCCTCAACTCTGACAGGCCCTTATGTGTATTGAGAAATGTTCCATGAACTTTGTTTCATTAGACCAAAGCCCTTCTGAGAAATGCTTCGTTAGATCCTATACTATGCGTCTTCCTCTGTGCAAAGCTCTATATACTTGGGTAAGTAAAATTGACATTTTATTGAGAACAAGAAGAGAGGACTTATGTGTCTCACAAATGCATTTAGATATTTTGAAAATATCACAAATTATAACGTGTGGTTTATGGGTGATAACATCTGGATGTGTGACCCTGGAATGATTCAGTCTAAATGGAATATTTTTCATGTCCCACCTATGTCACATCAGAATTTCAGTGGATACATTTGTGTGTGCACATGTGCACATATGCACCATGGTATAAAAAAAAAAAGAGCACAGAATTGAAAATTAGATGGATCTGATTCAAACCACTTTACTTCTATAAGCCTTGGAGTTCTGATCCATAAAACTGGCTTAATAAAAACTACCTAATAAGGTTGTTGGAATAATTAAATGAGGTAAATAAAAGTCACCTAGTCCAATGCCTGGCACAGTGCATGTGCTCAACAACACTAATAACCTTCTGTTCAACAGAAACAATGCATTATCTATTCCTCCTGCTCTATGAAAAAAAAATCAAATATATTAGTTCTATAAACTAGCATACATTTCTTAGAATCATCTCATCACAGACCTATGAGAAGTAAGAATTCCTGATACTCACATTATTTCCACTGAAGTATCAGGTAGATTTTGCTCGGGCAAATGTATGCTTTAAATAATAAATACATGAAATTAATATATACTGAAAAAATAAAAAATCCCTTGGGCCTTGTCATTGTGGCACAATTCTGCTTGGGAAAGGAACAGAAGGAATAATGCTCTGTCAATTCCTAGGTTAATTACCAGTCATCATGTTGGCTGTTTTATGAGAAAAACATGTATTGTAATTGTCACATGTTCAGATCTAAGTTTGCTAATGATCCTTTAAGATCTTTGTTAATTATCTAATTTGTCTGGTAAATTAGGTTGATTTAAGACCCCAAAATGCCTGCCTCATTCTCCCTATAGTTTAAAATTTTCAGAACCTACGTGAAAATATTTTGGGCTTAAGTTTTCCATTACGGAGGTTATAATTCTTTATTAGATTCTACCCCATCTCCACCCCAACTTCTAAATTACATTTGATGAAGCACCAAGGAAGACAGAACTTTGGAGAGGGAACCAGGGGCTAAGCTAATTGAATATTGCTATCAAAACAAAGGAATCCTGAATCTTGAACATATTAAAATCTGGTGCAGAGACAGTGACAACAACATTGCTAAGAATGAGGAAAAATGAAAAGGAATGGAAGGCACATTAGAGACAGGACAAACTTAAACATACTCCTTTAGCTCATTTGCCCTTGCCCGGCCAGCACTGTCTTACACCTCAAGGAGTGAAGGTCTTTATGAAAGGAGATAAAGATGAATGATGAATAGGCTCTCATCTGATATAAGTACTGGTTAAAAGGGAGAGAATAGTTGAGTTTCATTCTTCTATACATAGCTATCCAACTTTCCCAGCACCATTTATTGAAGAGACTGTCTTTTTTCCACTAGATATTTTTTCCTGCTTTGTTGAAGATTATTTGACCATAGAGTTGCGAGCCCGTGTCTGCACTCTTTACTCTATTCCACTGGTCTATGTGTCTGTTTTTGTGCCAATACCATGCTATCCTAGTGATCACAGCTTTGTAGTAAAGCTTGAAATCAGGCAACGTGGTGCCCCCAGCTTTGTTTTTTTTTTTTTTTTTCAACATTTCCTTAGCAATTTGGGGTCTTTTCTGGTTCCACACAAATTTTAGGATAGTTTGTTCCAGCACTTTGAAAAATGCCTGTGGAATTTTGATAGGGATGGCACTGAAAGTGTAGATTTCTCTGGGTAGTATAGACATTTTAACAATGTTCATTCTTCCCATCCATTAGAATGGAATGTTTTTCCATCTTTTTGTGTCTTCTTCAATTCTTTCATGAGTGTTCTGTAGTTCCTTGAGTACAGATCCTGTACCTCTTTGGTTAGGTTTATTCCAAGTATTTTATAGTTATTGGTGCTATAGTAAATGGAATTGATTCTCTAATTTCCCTTTCTATATTTCATTGTTAGTGTATAAGAAAGCAATTGGTTTCTGTACATTGATTTTGTACCCTGCTGCATTACTGAATTGCTGTATGAATTCTTGTAGTTTGGGGGTGGAGTCTTTTGGGTTTTCCATATAAAGTATCATATCATCTGTGAAGAGAGTTTGACTTCTTTGCCAATTTGAATACCTTCTATTTCTTTTTGTTGTCTGATTGCTGTTGCTAGGACTTCTTGTACTATGTTGAACAACAGTGGCAAGAGGGGGCATCCTTATCATGTTCCTGATCTCAAAGGGAAGGCTGTCAGCTTTTCCCCATTGAGAATACTTGCTGTGGGTTTTCCATAGATAGATTTTATGAAGTTGAGGAATGTTCCCCTATCCCTACACTTTGAAGAGTTTTAATCAGGAACGGATGCTGAATTTTGTCAAATGCTTTTTCTGCATCAATTGAGAGGACCATGTGGTTCTTCTCTCTTCTCTTATTGATTTGTTCTATTACGTTGATTGATTTGAGAATGTTGAACCACCCTAGCATCCCAGGGATAAATCCCACCTGGTCATGGTGGATACTCTTTTAAATGTACTGTTGGTTCCTATTAGCTAGGATCTTGTTGAGAAGCTTGGCATCCTTATTCATCAGGAATATTGGTCTGAAATTCTCCTTTTTGCCTGGTTTGGGGATCAGGGTAATGTTGGAGAGGATGTGGAGAAAGGGGAAAGGGGAACCCTCTTACACTGTTGGTGGGAATGCAAGTTGGTGGAGATACTTTGGAAAACAGTGTGGAGATTCATTAAGAAATTAAAAATAGAGCTACCCTATGACCTTGTAATTTCACTACTGGGTATTTACCCCAAAGATACAGATGTAGTGAAAAGAAGGGCCATCTGTACCCTAATGTTCATAGCAGCAACGGCCACAATCACAAAACTGTAGAAAGAGCCAAGATACCCTTCAACAGACGAATGGATAAAGAGGATATGGTTCATATATACAATGAAATATTACACCTCCATCAGAAAGGATGAATACCCAATTTTTGTATCAATATGGATGGGACTGGAGGAGATTATGCTGAGTGAAATAAGTCAAGCAGAGAAAGTCAATTATCATATGATTTCACTTACTTGTGGAGCATAAGGAATAACATGGAGGACATTTGGAGAAGGAAAGAAAAAGTGAAGTGGAGGAAATCGGAGGGGGGGAGATGAACCATGAGAGACTGTGGACTCTGAGAAACAAACTGTGGGTTTTGGAAGGGATAGGGGGGATGCCTGATGGTGGGTATTATGGACGGTACGTATTGCATGGAACACTGGGTGTGGTGCATAAACATGACTCTTGGAACACTAAGAAAAATAAAAAAATAAAATAGCATAACTACATATTTTAATTTAAAAAAGGAAGAGAATAGTGGGGTTTTCCTGCTAATGTAGATTAAAAGACATTCTAGGCTTTTCTTTTTCTTTTTTTTCTACCCTCCCTGCTCTCACCCCACCCTACCCCCAATCCCGCATAGCAAGACAATAGCATCTTGAAGTGGTTTTTTTCTTGGCATTTTCTTATGGGAAAGGGATAAAAATTCTTGGTATTTTAGCCTTCCCTGAGATATGACAGCAATGTATAATCCAATCCACTCCCATCGCCCCACCTGCTCATTGAAATATTTAAAGCATATGCTCATCTTAAACCTATGCTCTTCTAAACTGAAATAAAATAAAGTTTCAGGGAGAAAATCAGAAAGATTTCTATACAGCAGAGGAGAAGCCCTGAGTTGGAGTCTGGGGTCTGCTCACCACAAAACAGTGGTATGGACTGTTTAGTGCTTCTATGCTGCAGGATCCTTATCTGCTATATTAAAAAAAGGTGGGGGGGGGTAAAAGTTTGAACTGCCTTGTAATAGCGCTAGGTTAAAAATAGCTGACTACTGTCTGAATTTCACTGGGGGGAGGACTCCAGCTTCAGAAAAGCAGGTTTTATACCACTTCCATAGTTAAAAGCCTATCCTTTGGAGTATCTTAAGACCTGAGTTTTGGGTTTTTTGTTTTTAAAATCAATTAATTAACATATAGTGTATCATTAATTTCAGAGACAGAGTACAGTGATTCATCAGTTGCATATAACATCCATTGCTCATTACATCATGTGCCCTCCTAATGTCCACTACCCAGTTACCCCAACCCCGCACCCACCTCTCCTCTGGCAACCCTCAATTTGTTTCCTATAATTTAGAGACTCGAGGTGTGTCTCCCTCTCTGATTTCATCTTGTTTTATTTATCCCTTCCATCCCCTATGCTCCTGTGTTTTGTTTCTTAAGTTCCACAACAAATGAAATCATATGACAATTGTCTTTCTCTGACTGACTTATTTCACTTAGCATAATACCTTCTAGTTCCAGACATGTCATTGCAAAAGGCAAGTTTTCATTTTTTGATGGCTGAATAGTATTCCACTGTGTATATATACCACATCTTCTTTACCTATTCATCTGTAAATGGACATCTGGGCCCTTACCATAGTTTGGCTATCATGGACATTATTGCTATGAACACTGGGGTGCAAGTGCCTCTTTGGATCACTACATTTGTATCTTTGGGGTGAATACCCAGTAGTGAAATTGCTGGGTTGTAGGGTAGCTTTATTTTTAACTTCTTGAGGAACCTCCTTACTGTTTTCCAGAGTGGCTGTACCAGCTTGAATTCCCACCAGCAGTATAAGAGGGTTCCCTCTCTCCACATCCTCACCAACACTTGTTTCCTGTCCTGTTAATTTTAGCCATTCTGATTGGTGTGAGGTGGTATCTCATTGTGGTTTTGATTTGTATTTCCCTGATGCTGAGTGATGCTGAGCATTTTTTCATGTGTCTACTGGCCATTTGTATATCTTCTTTGGAGAAATGTCTGTTCATGTCTTCTGCCCATTTCTTGACCTGAGTTTTAATTCTGAACCGATATAAATAATCCTTCAATTGCCTTACCTGTGAGGGGTAGACATATTATAAGTTTCCCAATGTTATTCATGTATGTAAAAATTAAATGGATAAACACAATGCTCAACACAGAGTGTGATAGAAAGACAGAGTCTTTTACAGACACTTTGCCTCTGCCTTAGAACATTAGTTTGAGCATGTGGGATCTGGTATACAGAATCCATTTCAAAACCATGAGAAAACAATCACATAGATGAAATCCTTGATGTTATCACTGAGCCACAGAATCAGACCTGGAATTGTCAATTACCGGCCTTCTTGGTAAATCAGTTGATAAATACCTGTATGGTTCTAACTACTATTAGTCAGGATTTGCTTATTTCTGATTGGCATCCTTGATGGTACAGACTAGTGTCTAATTGTGGAGAGCTCATGGGACAGACTCAAGTATGGGCTTTTAAAATTATGGGTCCAGAATGGTAGTTGTAACTTAGGTGCTCTATTAAGGCTTTTTTCCTGCCTTTCTCCAACCTGATGTGAACTCCTTGGGGACATTAATAATTTCTGTCACCCAGTGTCCAACACTGTATATGACACTTTGTAAAACTTCCGGTCCCACTGAGGTATCAGCTTCACCTCCACTGCATGATGTTGGGAGGGGAATGTAAGTCTGGGTTTGAATCCCAGTCTCACTAAGGTGTTCTTGCTGTGTCACCTTGGGTAAGTTCCTGGGCCCCTCTATGCCTTGCTTTTGTCATCTGTAAAATGGAGGCAACACCTTCTATGTCTCAGGGTTATAGTGATTCAAATATATAAAGGAAGAAAAAGACCTTACAAATGTGATAAACTTTTAAAGTATACTCCCTACTTCTATTTTAGTTATTACCCTGAATTTGGCCATCAGAACAAACTAGCAATGTGAGGGTCCTCTTCCAAATCTGTCTTAAATTGGATGAGCTGTGGTCATCACTATACATTCTCTAGCTTGTTTGGAGGATTTGCTCCAAAACATCTGGCTGTTTTATGACTTTGATCCCAAAGTAAAATTCCACAATACCTCACACAATTATTTTACTTTATTCAGAAAATGCTTTGAATCAGACCAGATAAGAAAAGAGCCTGGACTGTAATCCTTTCAACTGTCTTTTGATCTCTCTTTGTTTCTAATAAGAGTTCAATGTACAAGTCATTTCTTCACCACTAAAACAAGGGGGTTGTATGAAAAAAGCTAGTGATTCCTTTATTTCATAGCAGCAAAAGCATTTTAGCTAGTAAGTAAGTAAGTAAGTAAGTAAGCTAGGCTTACTTGCTAAAGTAAGCTACTTCACCTTCTCTTAGTTCCCCATTATGACACATATTAGCTATGGTACCCTGGGCAGATAACTGGATGAACTACTGTCTTCTCATGAATAAAATAACATGAAAAATATAGGTTTGCCATGGGAACAAAATGAGATCATGCATGTGAAAGAAAGGTCCTAGTAATAAACAAAGAAGTTCTGCACGGTATAATCCATATTAAAATCACATGACTTGTAAATCATTTCAGTGGCCTCTGTCTTTTTTTGTTGTTGTTATTACAAAAAGCAACTGGAACAACAGTGTGCAATTCACTGTGGGTGCTTCCCCTTATTTTTCTGAGGAAATTTATTTTAAGAACTCTTGCTTGTGTAATGGAATCAACTGATCCAGAAATGGCCTGTAAGACAGCAGTCGGATATGAGCCACTTCCCTTTAATTCCTTTTCTATCCAGGGGTGCTTGGGGGGCTCAGTGGGTTAAAGCCTCTGCCTTTGGCTCAGGTCATGATCTCAGGGTCCTGGGATCGAGCCCCACATCGGGCTCTCTGTGCAGCAGGGGGCCTGCTTCCTCCTCTCTCTCTCTCTCTCTGCCTGCCTCTCTGCCTATTTGTGATCTCTATCTGTCAAATAAATAAATAAAATATTTTTTAAAAAATTCCTTTTCTATCCGGTATCTATCAATTTCCTTGCTGAGGCGTACCTTGAGACTAGCAGGAAAACTAAAGGTAGAAAATTATATACAAAAGCTATGACATATGACAAAAAGCACCATGTATTTATTTCCTAGAGGTGCTGAAAGAAATTATCACAAACATACTGGCTTAAACCAGCAGAAATTAATTTCTACAGATCTGGAGGCCAGAAGTCTGAAATCAACATGTCGGCAGTTATTAGATCCTTCTGGAGGTTCTGAAGAGGAATCCATTCCACACTTTCCTCCTAGCTTCTAGTGGCTGCCAGTAATCCTTGGCATTCCTTGGCTTATAGACATCGCCCCAATGTCTATCTTCATCTTCACATCACCTTCTCTTCTGTGTGTCTGTGTTTTCTTTCTGTGTTTTACAAGAATATCTGTCATTGAATTTAGGACCTACTAGTAATCCAGGATGATCTCATCTCAAGATCTCAATCTTAATTAATTATAACTGCAAAGACTCTTTAATAAGGCCACATTCATAGGTTCCACACAGACTTATCTTTTGGGTCCATTCAACCCACTACAATAGGCTAAGAGTTATAATAATGTGGAATGGAATCCCAATTCATATACTAACAACTCAATTTGTACTCTGTGCATTCATAACCTCACTTGTAAAATGGGGCCATGATAATATCTTTAAAAGACTGCTGTGACCTTAAACAAATCGCAAACACTAATTGCCTTTCATATAGTAGGCACTCAATGTATTTACTTTTTTTTTTAAGATTTTATTTATTTTTTTTTGACAGAGAGAGATCACAAGTAGGCAGAGAGGCAGGCAGAGAGAGGAGGAAGCAGGCTCCCCATCAAGCAGAGAGCCCGATGCGGGACTCGATCCCAGGACCTTGAGATCATGACCTGAGCCAAAGGCAGAGGCTTAACCCACTGAGCCACCCAGGCACCCCAATGTATTTACTTTTTTAAAGTAAATTCTGGCTTTGGCACATTTAATATTCATGAAAATGAAGGCCAACCCAAAGGAAGAAATACTCAGATATTGTGGAAACAACTCTGGAGGGGTGCCTGGATGGCTCAGTGGGTTAAGCCTCTGCCTTTGGCTCAGTTCATGATCTCAGGGTCCTGGGATCGAGCCCCACATCAGGCTCTCTGCTCAGCAGGAAGCCTGCTTCCTCCTCTCTCTCTGCCTGCTTCTCATCTCTGTCTGTCAAATAAATAAATAAAATCTTTAAAAAAATTAAAAATTAAAAAAAAACAACTCTGGAATGGGTCTCAGAAGTTCTTTTCCAAATTTTGTTACTCACTAATTTATTCTAATACCTTTGAACAGTTCTCCTACCCCACTCAGGAGTACAGATCTTACCCTCCCCATTTGTAAATTGCATGGGTTGAACTAGATAACCTTTGACTAGACCCCTTTCTGAAGTTCTGGATTTTTTTTATTATGTTATGTTAGTCACCATACAGTACATCATTAGTTTTTGATGTAGTGTTCCATGATTCATTATTTGCATGTTAACACCCAGTGCTCATTATAACACATGCCCTCTTTAATAACAATCACCAGGCAAACACATACCCTCACTCCCTCCCCTCTGAAACCCTCAGATTGTTTCCCAGAGTCCAGAGTCTCTCATGGTTCATATCCCCCTCTCATTTCACCCCCTTCAGTTTTCCCTTCCTTCCCCTAATGTTCTCTGTGCTATGTTCCCATTAGAGTGACACCATAGGATAAATGTTGTTCTTTCATTGACTTATTTCACTTAGCATAATCTCCTCCAGTTCCAACCATGTTGATGCAAATGGTAGGTATTCATCCTTTCTAATGGCTGAGTAATATTCCATTGCATATGAACTGTCTTCTTTATCCATTTGTCTGTTGAAGGGCCTCTCAGCTCCTTCCACAGTTTGGCTATTTGTGGACATTGTTGCTATGACCACTGGGGTGCATGTGCTGCTTCTTTTCACTACATCCATATTTTTGAGGTAAATAACCAGTAGTGCAATTGCTGGGTCATAAGGTAGCTCTATTTTTAGCTTTCTGAGGAACCTCGACACTGTTTTCCAAAGTGGCTGTACCAATTTGCATTTCCACCAGCAGTGTAAGGCAGTTCCCCCTTCTCCACATTGTCTCCAACATTTGTTGTTTCCTGCCTTGTTAATTTTTGCCATTCTAACTGAGTAAGGTGGTATCTCAATGTAATTTTGATTTGAATTTCCCTGAAAGCTAGTGATGCTGAACATTATTTTCATGTGTCTATTAGCCATTTGTATGTCTTCTTTGGAGAACTGTCTGTTCATGTCTTCTACACATTTTTGACTATATTATTTGTTTTTTGGGTGTTGAGTTTGAGAAGTTTTTTATGCATCTTGGATACCAGCTCTTTATCTGTAATGTCATTTAAAAATTTTTTCTTATTTTTTAAATTTCTTTTCAGGGTTCCAGAATTCATTGTTAATGCACCACACCCAGTGCTCCATGCAATACGTGCCCTCCATAATACCCACCACCAGGCTCACCCAACCTCCCACCCCCCGCCCTTCCAAAACCCTCAGATTGTTTTTCAAAGTCCACAGTCTCTCATGGTTCATCTTCCCCTCCAATTTCCCCCAACTTCCTTCCCCTCTTCATCTCCTCATGTCCTCCATGTTATTTCTTACGCTCCACAAATAAGCGAAACCATATGATAATTGACTCTGCTTGACTTATTTCACTCAGCATAATCTCTTCCAGTCCCATCCATGTTGATACAAAAGTTGGGTATTCATCCTTTCTGATGGAGGCATAATACTCCATTGTATGTATGGGCCACATCTTCCTTATCCATTCTTCCATTGAAGGGCATCTTGGTTCTTTCCACAGTTTGGTGACTGTGGCCATTGTCACTATGAACATTAGGGTACAGATGGCCCTTCTTTTCACTACATCTGTGTCTTTGGGGTAAATACCCAGTAGTGCAATTGCAGGGTTATAAGGAAGCTCTATTTTTAATTTCTTAAGAAATCTTCACACTGTTTTCCAAAATGGCTGCACCAACTTGCATTCCCACCAACAGTGTAAGAGGGTTCCCCTTTCTCCACATCCTCTCCAACACACATTGTTTACTGTCTTGTTAATTTTGGCCATTCTAACCGGTGTAAGGTGGCATCTCAATGTGGTTTTGATTTGAATCTCCCTGATGGCTAGTGATGATGAACATTTTTTCATGTGTCTCTTAGCCATTTGTATGCCTTCATTGGAGAAGTATCTGTTCATTTTTTCATTTGCAAATATCTTCTCCCATTATGGCAAATATCTTCTCCCATTCTGTGGGCTGCCTCTTAGCTTTGCTGTTTCCTTTGTTGCACAGAAGCTTTTTATCTTATTAAAGTCCCAAAAGTTCACTATCGCTTTTGTTTCCCTTGCCTTTAGAGACATTCTGGATTTTGAAAGTATAACATTTAAGACTGTCTTATCAGTAATTGGGTAAAAAACACCCCCAAACTCTTAAAAGTCCAACAAGAAAGACAATGTCAAGGCATTATTTTGACTTAGCATAGTTGTAAAGATTTGTCCTGGCTGAAATATAACTTTGTGGGGGTGGCTGGGTGGCTCAGTTGGTTAAGCATCTGACTCTTGGTTTTGGCTCAGGTCATGATCTCAGGGCCATGGGAGTGAGGCCAGCATTGGGTTCTGTGCTCAGCAGGGAGTCTGCTTGAGATTCTTTCTCTCCCTCTGCCCCTCCTCCAGCTTGTACTCTAAATAAGAAAACAAACAAAATCCTTTTTTTTTTTTTTTTAAAGAAATATAGGGTACCTGGATGGCTCAGTTGGTTAGAATCTGCTTTCAGCTCATGTCATGATCCCAAGGTTCTGGAATAGAGTCCCATGTTGGGCTCCCTGCTCCACAGGGAGTCTGCTTCTCCCTTTGCCTCTCCTCATTCTAGCTCTCTCTCTCTCTCAAATAATTAATAAATACAATCTTTTTTAAAAATACAAAAGAAATATAACTTTGGGGACAAAGCTTATCCTCTCATAATTTCAACTGAGATCCCACATCTCCAACCACCAATGTTCCATCATTGCTCTTCTAAGACCTGGCACTGCCTTTGAAAAATGTTCTCACTGCCTTCTTAGGGAGATAAAGGCTGGGGGCAGGAATGTTGAAATCATTTGGACAGCCACAAAACCATGCACACAACCAGGACTAGCTATGTCATTCATAGGGCCCCTTGTGCAAAAAGTGGGACAAAGGTGCCATTAAAGGTACTAAAACACAATAAGCTTTCTTTCTTCTCCACTCTTTCTCCCAAGCTGTCAAGATATTTTATTCTTGCTATTTCATGCTGCATTACCTCTGTTAGGAGGCTAACCTCAGTGTGCAGACCTTCCTGGGGGACCAAGGCCCCACCCCATGCATTTTTTGCATTCACCTGTCTGCTGATGGGAGCACGCTGACTGATGTGGCATGCTCTGGCCTGGAGCTGAGATTCAATCTTTCCTTCTCAGGGTTGTCTGCTCTAACCCACTAGGAGAGATGACTATCAAAGGACTGCAACCTTCATACTATGACATACTTGGTACCTGGCTCAGGGGTTGGGGAAAGGCTTGCCTTAACCACTGACTCACCTGAAGAATGTACTGGGGTGCTGCTACCCTGGAGGGAAGAGAATGCTTTTGCCCCTCTCAGAGATACCATAGATCATATGCCTCCTATTCCCAAACACTCTGTCCTGTACTCATGTCCCCAAAGGAGGTAGAGGGCAACAGCAGAACATGGCCCTCACCCTGGCCAACACTACCTCATTGTCATTCTGGATGAAGGACACAAAGGGCTCCTGCCCTGACCACGGGTGAGGGAACACTCACAGATGGAAAATAAAATGGACAAAGGACACAGAGGGTAATTTATAGTTGTTCCAAGAAGGGGCTTCATTCAGAATCCACTGGTCAAGTACAATCTGATGATCCATTCCTCAGCCACATCTCTGAGCTCTCAGCCTTTCTCCATATGCAGGAACCAGTCCCTGTTGCTGCTCCCATCCCAGCAACCCACTGTCTATGGTTTTCCCAGCACCTCCTATCATAGTCAAGTCTAAGGAAGCCTGTCCCCTAGAAAAGTGGGAGTTTCCCCCTCCCATTTCTAAAGCTTTCTTGTCCGGAGCCTCATCTTCTACAACAGGATTGGGAAGTTCCCGCAGATGACTGGCAATGGGGAGTATACATTCTCTTTAGGGAAAACTCACACTCACCCACAAGGGGGTATTGTGGCTCCTTGATATAGAGGAGACAATCTCCATTGTTTGGTTCTTTTCTGTGAACTGGTAAATAATACTAAGTGAGTTCTTTCTACTGCTGAGTTTATGTCCAGTCCTCTCTCTCTCTCTCTTTAAGCAAGTTTTCCACTAGATTGAGATGATGAGCACATCAGATCTACACATCCCCTGCTTGTAATTCCTTTGCATCTACTCTCCTTCTCCTGTATGCAGCTGCTCATAATTCTACAAGAGCGCTCCATAATTTAGGAAAAATATTTTTTCCAGGGAAGCAATTTTCTGAAGTCTGATTTTATTAAAAAATATGTGTGTGTGTATCACTGAACACAGCAATCATCCACTTATCTAAATTAAAGAATTTATTTTTGGTGTTGGTCAATTCAGATCTATCTGAGTAACTAGGGATGAGTTTTGGGGTTTGGTTTTATTTATATTTATACCTAAAAAGCATGATAAATTGACTTTCTCAAAATAAGAGAGTCCATTTCATTCACTCTAAAGATACTGATTGTGGATTTCTCATGTACTAGATGCTATTCCATGTGCTGTGGTGTGACTGTCAGTCAGGTACTATACTGAACTAGGCATGTAATCAGGATTCTGGTTTTCACGATTTTCTAATATAGGTGAAAATAGACAACAGAGATGTAAATGTGTGAACAAGAAAGTTTCAGATAATGATAAATGTTAGGAAAACCAAAGGCAGCATAGTAAGCAAGTGACCAGGCTGGTGGTCCTTAGACTGGATAGTCAAAGAAGTGTCTCTGAGGTCAAGACATCTGACTCAGAAGGAGACAGCCATGCAAAGATTTGCGACCAAAGATTTTAGGCCACGTAAAGAGGGGAATGCCCTGACATGGAAATGATCTGCTCTTGGAAAATAGGATGAATGTCCATATGATGAGAGCAGAATGAACCAGAGAGATGTATGAGCCATGCTCTGAGTGGGGACAGAGGCCAAATCACATCAGGCATGAGTGGCCATGCTACGTAATTTGAAATTCAGACAATTAGATGCTTTTAAGCAAGGCAATGGCATGGTATTTTTCAAAGATGCTTTGACTGTTTTAGAGAAAAGGCAGGGCAAATGATCATAGCAGAAACAGAGAATGCAGTCAGTAAACCATTAAGAGGCACAGTGAGAGATGAACATGACTTGTGTCTGGATGGTAGCAGCAGAGAAAGATGAGGAAGGAGAGACTTCTGGATATTTTCTGCAGGCGGAAGATGTAGGACTCACTGATAGATTAGATATAGAAGGGGTAAAGGAAAGAGGGATTGAAGAGGACTCCTGTGCCACTGACTTGAGCAACTGAGAAGATGTCATATGAAAATATTTTCTGAGATTGGCAGATTATACAAGGAGGGAATTTGGAACAGATAATGAACCTCACCTTGCAGGAACCAGAGAAACTGTTTATAGCTTGACCAACACCAACATTTTCACCTTTATGTGCACACACAAAAAATTAAGCTTGTCTCTACTGGATATATCACTGTGATTCAGTTCCAGACTTAAGAACAGGACCATAAACATAGTAGGCTTTTAATACTATCATTAATAATAATATTTTATTATAATATATAATAATAAGTAATATTTATAATAATAAATATTAGTTGAACAGTAGGAGAGTAAAACAGATATACACAGGTAACAACTTTGCAGTTTATAAGGCACTTTCCCATCCATATAATCCTTGATCCTCACATTAACCCTGAAGAAGAAATAATATTACTACCCCTATTTTACACAAGAAAAAACTAAAGCCAAAGGGAAAGAGTGACCAGCTTATGCATTATTCCTCTGGATGAGCTGATCCTGAAATGCATGGAACTTGACCTTCCTGTTGAGCCTTTGCTGTTGAGACAAAGAGTCCTGAGGGCTCTCCCTGTGTATAAACCTCCAAGAGCTTTTCCTTCCATCATTCTACATCAGCCAGACTCTGACTCACAGCTGGAAAATCAATCTCTGTATTATGCAGTGAATTTCATGTGTATACACCAAGAGTTGTTTTCTGGAACAGGCTAAAGTAACCCTCTTCTTTCATTTTCCTTCTTCCATTAACCTTAGAATATTTTTCCTTGGAAAACTATGCCCAGGTTGAGGGACTTCTCCCTGGCTTTGTGTAGACTCTTTGATATGCTTGAAACTCAACAACTTCCCTTCAATCCCTGGGGCCCTAGAAATAGCCAACCCACATGTGGTGGGAAGCAAGGTAAGAGGGAAGGAGGAATGTGAGGAAGACACAAATACAGCACAATGTCTTCTTTCTGAGAAACTTCATCAAGACTCTGATTCCAGTGACCTCACCTTCAAGCAATGCTGGCTCCGTTGCTCTAAATCAAAGTTGACTTGTGGTGGTGGTTCACATATTTTGAGTCTAATGAGCCTACAGCTTCTGATGTTGCAAAGAAATCCTGAGGGTAATTAGCATCTGCCCTCTGAGACCAGAATAGCCAATGACCCTGACATATGCCAACTTCCACATTTCAGTCCAGAATCCTAAAGGAAGGAAAACGTAGGACATTAGGCTGTCCAAATGGTGAGACCATTCAAACTGGGACACTTACTGCAACCCACCAAGGACACATTCTTTACTATTCTTTCAAGGAAATGAAACTGAATTATAGAAATCAGCTCTCAGTGTTTTCATTCTTATCCCTCACTCTAAGGCTTTTCTTAAAGCTCTGTGTACTACTCTCCCACTCATATTCTTCTAGTGCTCACTTGTCACAAATATAATCCAGTGCCTTTTGATGTCCCATGAGGCCATTCATGATTTGACCCAACTCTATCTCTGACTTCTTTTATCACTGCTTCTAATACTCATCTCCATAAGAGCTACTCTAGTTTTCTTGCTATTCCTAGAGCATATCAGGAACTCTAACACATGATCATTGGAACTAATGTTCCATTTCTAACTGAATAGAAGGCTCTTACCATGAGAGTCTCATGGGCCACTCCTTTAGTACATATGACAGCTTAAGAGCACCCTGGTACTACCACAGCACTGCCAGTCTCTTTTCTGAGATTTAATAGTGCTATGATGATTAATTTTATGGGTCTGCTTGCCTGTGCATTGGGTCCTCAGATATTTTCTAAAATAGTATTCTGAAGGCATTTTTGGATGAGACTGACATTTAAACCAATAAACTGAGTAAAGTAGATTGCTCTCCCTAATGTGGGTGGGCCTCATCCAATCAGTTGAAGGCCTGCATAGAACAAAAATGTTGACCTTCCCCCAGTAAGAGAGAATTCTGACTGCTTGCTGGCCTTTGAACTGAGATATTGTTTCCCTGTTTGGTGGTCTTAAGTGTCTGCCTGTTCTATCATCTGGGCCAATTTTGACTGGTTTCAGGTGATTAATTTTTCTCTTCATTAGGGGCCATATTTTCCTCTTCTGTTGCATGCCTGGAAATTTTACAATTGGATACTGAACACTGTAAATATTACCTTATTGGGGGCCAAATATATGTATGTACCTATAAATATTAATTAGCTTTTTTTCTGAGACATGGGAAAGTTAGTTGGAAGTATTTTGATCTTTCTATGTCTTGCTTCTATGATTTGTTAGCTGGGACAAAAACAATTTTCTTTATAAGCCTGGTGATTCTCCATGACTATGGCAAGATGCTTCTGTGTTTTCTGCCCCATGAATCACAGGGTTTTATAGTCTGGCTGATGGAAAATACACTATTTCTGGTCCTAAATGAATATCAGGTACTTTTCTTTCTCTCTCTCTCTCTCTCTCTCTCTCCCTCTCTCTCTCTCTCTCTCTCTTTTTTTTGGTTGTTTTCCCCCAGCTTCCAGGAGTTTCCTTACATGCAAACACTGTTTAGTATTCAACTGAATGCTAGAGAAGAATTCTCTGCATATCTGTGAATTTCTATGTACTGCTCTCTCCTCACCCATATTCTGCCCCATGAACACTAGTTACTTTTTTCTCCCTGGATTCACCAATCTATTACCTCAGATTAGTGAGCCTAGTGACTTTGTGTATCCCCTCTTTGTTCTCTGACCCAGAAAATTTCCCAAGGCAGTAAGCTGAGCCAGTTGTAAGGCTCATCTAATTTTTGTGTCATCTCTCAGGGATCACCTCCTTTTCTGCCAAATATCCAGGTCTTGAAAACCATTACTTCACACACATTGTTTGCTATTGTTGGTTTCAGTGGAAAGGTAAGTTGTCTCTGTTCTGCCATCTTGGCTGGAAATGATGGTCATAGAGATTTCAGGAGAAGGAAACCAAACAGAATGAAAGGATTTAGAGATCAGATTTGCCTGGATTTTATTGCTTATTTTTCCATTTACTCTCTAAACATGCATAAGTGCTTTCTCCTTTCCACATGCCAGTGGTCCAACTGTAAGATGGAGAAAGTAAAACTTGTCTCAGATAGTTGCTGTGAGGACTAAATGAAGTGATTGTAATAATCCAACCGAGTGTGCAGGAAGGGTCTGTGCCCCATCCTTCTGTCAGCACAGTGTACAACTGATCTACTAAACTTATATCAACTAACCACAGAACTCTCCACCAGTGTCCAGTTCAGAAACAGCTCCTCAACAGTGCTTGTGGAATCAGTTATTTGAACATGACAGCAGGGATTCAAATTTATTTCAGCAAAATATTATCTGGCTGGGAACGATTTATCCTTGCCCCACTCCACTGCTAGTTCTCTCGAATTTGATGACTAACCATTTCCCCTCTGACTTCCAAACAAAGCCAACACCTGCAAATTGGTGAAGCATGCCTTCCACCTGAAGCATAACTCTCCATCCTGAAGACTACCTTGTAATAAATACAGAAACATCTCAACTTTCTTCACATGTTCTGATAAAAAGGCACAAATACTGAGTGTAGTTATAATTTGTAAAAACCGTAAATCCAGAGAAACGACCACTTTTTATTTGTCAAGAGCATGGTCAGGGCATTACTTTACATGCAGAAAACGTAGTCAGCTAATTTCACAACATGTGTTATCAGAACCAACAGAGCAACATCTTTGGATGTTGACCAGTTTAAAGAATGGCTTGTATTTGATAAACCCACAGACTCTCTAGATGGTATTAATAAGATCAGACTGATGCTACAAGGGTCTCCAGAAGCCAATCTAAGTAGTCAGATGAAAAAAAAAAGGGGGGGGGGAACACTTCAGAAGGAGGGCCCAGCACTGACCATCACCATCAGAAGGGTTGCTTCGAGCTTCTGTTAATACCAAGTTAAGGGGTGCCTGGGTGGCTCAGTTGGTTAAGAAACTGCCTTCGGCTCAGGTCACGATCCCGGAGTCCTGGGATCGAGTCCCACATCAGGCTCCCAGCTCCATGGGGAGTCTGCTTCTCCCTCTGACCTCCCCTCTCATGCTGTCTCACTCTGTCTCTCTCTCTCAAATAAATAAATAATAAAAAAAATCTTAAAAAAAAATACCAAGTTAAAACACTAGATGCTGGATAAATACTTTCCTTTAAAGTGAGAAGCTTCACATAAAATAAGTATCTGATATTTCATAGGTACTTGTGGCAAAATGACAGAGGCTATTAAAAAAGTGGGGATAAATTATGCAAATAAACTCTATAATAATGGATTCTACTAAAATCATTATAATGTGTAAAATATACATTTTTTCAACTTTTTAATGAAGTATAATGCACATACTACAGACCATAGAGAGCATTTTATGTATTATAAATGTTTTCCATGAAAATCTGAACCCTTGCTATGAACATTAAGTTTGAATAATGTTGAATAATTACCCCTAATTTGAAGTTACAGATACTGAGGCTTAGAGAGTTTAAAACAACTTGCTTAGCAGGTGCTACTGCTATTAGACATAAGACTTAAGATTCAATTGTGTATGTTGGATGATTCCAAAGCCAATGCTCTTCATCCACATTGCTTTCTAGTCCTTGTTCTGTGCAAAGTACATATTCTATCAAATTTAATTATTACTGAAATTCTGTTGCTAGCACATCTACTATCTGACAGCATGGGGCTTCAAATCCAGGTCTTTTTATTCTCTTTCAACACACTTCCCTATTCTTCTCCATACCTCCCAACTGCCTACCTGCCCGCCTGTCTACATTTATCCAGTAAATGTGCACTGAGTCATGTCTCCACCTATGACCCAGACACAAAGAGGAGTAAGTCTGATATAAAGAAGGTTCTTGGGAGAAAGAATATGCAGAGACAGGAGAACACTCAGCATGTCTGGAAGCTGGAATGACTGTGAGAAGACTGCATCTCAGGAAGTAGATTCAATCCTGGTTGCACGGTTATATCACCTGGGAAGATTTTCTGATATGATGGATATCTTTATCCCACACAAACCAAATTGTTTATGTGCACAGAAGGGGAGACATGCATCTAATTTTTTTTTTTTTCCTCAAACATCTCCAGGTGACTGTAAGGTGCAGCCAGGTTTGAGAACACTGAATACTGAGCTTCGGGGGAGGGCAATGAGCAGAGTGAAAGTGAGGTGGGATTTCATCAAGACCTGAAAACCATGTAGATGAATTGCACTTTATTGGAAGGGCAGTTGGAACCACTGAGGAGTTTTAAGCAGAGAAGTAACAGAATCCTATTCCCATTGGAAGGTGCCTAATGGAGAACTCTGATCACCAAGTATTGGCACCAGTAAGAAGCCAGTTGCAGGGCACCTGGGTGGCTCAGTTGTTAAGCGTCTGCCTTCAGCTCAGATCATGATCCCAGGGCCTGGAATTGAGTACCACATCAGGCTCCCTGCTCAGTGGGAAGCCTGCTTCTCCCTCTCCCACTCCCCCTGCTTGTATACCCTCTCTCTCTGTGTCAAATAAATAAATAAAATCTTTTAAAAAAAGAAGCCAGTTGCAAAGATGGTGATAAAT
>ML104604.1:170452-184174 GCA_003697995.1 Taxidea taxus jeffersonii | reverse complement strand
ATATTATATATATATTATATTTCTAGAGATGAATGTAGAAAGGGTTGAGGCATACTAGATGTTAGGATCATAAAGATTTGGGAAATGTTTTATTATGAAAGATGCAGCAGAAAAACAAATTAAGAATAATGCCCCACATATTTGTCTTGGTTTTGCCATTCCCTGAGATAAGGTAATATGAATAACAGAGCAGGCTTGGGTAGAAATTGGTTTGGTTTTCAGCATTTCACAAGACTGAAGCCCAGGAGGAGAGAGATCTGGCCTGGGTCTATGGAGTTAAAAGTCCTTTGCAATAGGTGGTGATTGAAGCCCTGTGTTTTCTGCTAGCGGTGGTACTGCTTGGCAAGTTCATTGGTTTAGGAATTTGCTTTTGTTTGTTTGATTTAGTTTTCTTCATTATTGTTGTTTAATTTTTGGTTCCCTTTGTTTTCATTGGGAAGAGGAACACAATTCAAACTTACACATAGGTTTAATTAGGTTTTGAAATAATTGTACATATGAGGGACGCCTGGGTGGCTCAGTTGGTTAAGCGGCTGCCTTTGGCTCAGGTCATGATCCCAGCGTCCCGGGATCGAGTCCCACATCGGGCTCCTTGCTCGGCAGGGAGCCTGCTTCTCCCTCTGCCTCTGCTTGCCACTCTGTCTGCCTGTGCTTGCTCTCTCTCTCTAACAAATAAATAAAAATTTAAAAAAAATTTGTACATATGACACAAATGGCACGATAAATGGCAAAAAATGAATTTTTTAGAGGTGTCAGGAAAAGTGAGTGATAAACATATACATTCAAGCCGCTCATAGTGTAGGTAAGGACAAATTTCAAAAATCAACATTTGTTCTCTTGGCAAATGTTTCCAAGAAGAAGGGCTTGTTCTGTTTTTTGGCCATAAAACCAATGCTTGCTTTCTACACGATGGATATCATCAGACATTTTGCAAAAGAATGCCATAACCTGGCTCCTATGCCTGTGGCACTGGGTTTAGCAGATAACCACTTCTACTAGGATTTTCCGAAGTTCTCTGGGAATGCTAGAATAGTATCTGAGTAGTTGTGATGATGTGGGCAATTAAAGAATACTGCTTTGACAAAAATTTAGCAAAATGAAAGTAAAATATTTTAAGCATTTTGAAGAGACCTTAATCACATCAGATGCTCTCATTTTACATATGGGGAAATTGAGTTTAATGAGGGGAAGTGATGTGCCTGAGGGTGCAGCGCTGGGATCAAAGCAGGGTTCTTCTGGATCCGGTGTTCCCCCTTACAAAGTTCCTGAATTGGGAAGAGTGTGTCCAAAGCCCTAGCATAAATGTAGGTAAAGAACAGTATACAAATGTGATGTAGCTGGCCTCAACTGGACTAGATGCTAGGATAGGGAGCACAATAAATCATCGCTATTCTAGCTAAACCAGACAGGATGCCACTGCCACTGATAGATTTTCTTCTCATCATAAGATTAGCAGAGAAAAGAAGACCTCACACACAATTACATTAGGATTTCATGATGTTGAATGTGAATTTGGAAATGGAAAAATTAGATGAAACCAGCATGTGAGGCTTAGTCACCTACTGAGCAGGGAACAAAGAAAGTCAGAGGTGGAAGAAAGAAAATCAGGGGGTGGTCCTGGCCACCCATTTCACAGTGAAACACTGGACTTTTTAAACCAGTGGACCTCTTAAATTTCCTGAGGGAGGAAATAGTGCTAAAAGGGGGAATATAGCCCTTCAGATGGAAAGAAAACATATGATTCCTGCACATTTGTTTAGTCTTTCTGCAACCCAGATAAAGCAAAAAGCTCATTAATTTAGAATTGGTGATAATTTGTACAGGACCTATTCTGAAGTTTACCTTTGCTTTATCTGGCTAAAAGGATTTGGAAAGCAAATTAACAGTGTAAACAGGATGGCAGGCAGCAATATTTAAGCTCTTTAAAAGAGCAAACTTTCTCCCAATATCTTTAAAACACAATTTATACTTAAGAGAGATGAGATGCTAGTTACAGATTATTCTTATCTATTACAACAAGTCCTGATGATTTCTACCTGGAACACTTAGCTTAGTTTGACCCAATGTCTGTTTCTGAATGAAGTCTATTTGCATTTATTTTATGATTATCAAACTTTTAAAATAATGATACTAACTTGGATAGGCCTTCAGTGTCATAATTAATTCTACTTAATACCCTATAACTTTACTTCTAACAAGAAAGAAACACAGGATTTAGCAGCATAAGGTATAGAATGAAGAGCAGACATGAAACCAGAGATCTTGGGTTCAAGTCCATGTTCTTGTGTTTATTAGTTATGTTACCTTGCACATGTTTTAGGTTAGATGGGGATTAATCTCTCTAGAACCATCTCAGATGGGGTTAAAGATAGCTCTGCTGTAGGACTCATAGCACTAATACAAAGACGATCTTTGCTAAAACATATGAATGTGCATTATATGCTAGCAGGTAGTATAAGAATGCAAATCTATCATTATTTTTAGCATTATTACAGACTCAAAACTGAAACAAACAAAAAAAGACCATCTTTTATAAGCCAATTCATTTTTTTTTCTAGAAATGCCACTGTTTGGTACTTTCTTGCTAACATGGACTCCTAGCTAGAATTACACATTTCTTGGAGTACTTAGCTGCATTAAGCTACTACTAATCATTGCAACCTCCACTGGAAATTCCTTGAATTAGGAGTCTAAGTGCCTCATCCTTCCTCCTGCTCCACTACCTAATTTCTTTTTTTCTAATTTTTTAACTTTTCTTTCAAAGATTTTATTTATTTATTTGACAAAGTGAGAGACATCGAGAGAGGGAACACAAGCAGGGGGAGTGGGAAAGGGAAAAGCAGGCTTTACACCAAGCAGGGAGCCTGATGCATAACACGATTCCAGGACCCTGGGATCATGACCTGAGCCCAAGTAAGACACTTAACAACTAAGCTACCCAGGCACACCCCACTATCTAATTTCTTCTTCTACATAAAACTGACCCTCTCTAATTACTGTATATGTGCCCCTGAAACAAATAATACATTATATATTAATATAAGTAAGTAAGTAAATAAATAAATAAATAAGTATAACCAAACCCAATCATAGTAACCTCATTCCTTTTGCCAGCATTTGGTTTAAGCATGGCATGTATCAGTCATAATGGTTAATAAAATGTGAGGCTGATGTGGAAGAGTCTCCTGATGAACTTCAGGAAAAGGTTTTGATCCTTCAGGTTCTGATTCTTAAAAAGAAAACTTAGTTCATTTCTTCTTATACAAGGTGTTGCCATGTTTGGTTGACATGTTTAGATTGGTGACAACAATCTTGGAACACGCTCCATGTGCTGAGGACAGCAAAGCAGACTGAAATGAATAACCCAGATTCCAGATCCCTCAGTTATCAGAGATACCCAGGAGAGACCACAGTTCATGACTTCGTATTACTAGATGGTAGACTTTCCTTATTGCTTAAGTCAACTGAACCAGGGTTTTCTGTTATTTGTAACCACAGTAACAAATACAGAGCCAATCCATTTATAGACTAATTACCCATGTTGCCTAATGCAAAAAGGATGAACTAGCCTTTTAGATTCTTTTTTTTTTTCTAGAAATTAGAACTTGGAACTACTGAAAGAAGAAAATTTTAGGCTAGGAGCTAAATCCTTAAGGTTACTAATTAGAGAATGAGTTTGGAGTTGCCTTAATGAGTCACTGAAAAACTCAAGTCATGAGGAAGTAATGACTGTAAATAAGCAAAGCTGGTCAGCTGGTGGAGAGAGGACAATAGATCAAAAGGTCAGAGAGACATCCAAAGACTGACCATGAGCTTCCAGAAGGAAGGAGAGAAAGGGAGGGAGTATTGGGTCCTATAAAATACCTTGATTTTTTAAGGTATTTAAAAGATCTCCATTTCACGTACACACATACTCCTTTCCTTAAGTTAAAATGAGTCTCATTTGGCTCTTTATAACAACAACAACAACAACGCCTAAATAGAAACACATATTTATTGAACAGAAATAAAATTACCTAGGGACTGAATCTGAGTTGTTTCATTTATAAGGAATTAAACCAAACAAATGAACAAAACCCCACTACTATGGTCCCTCTTCTCCCTACAGCATCACTAACCAGTATTTACCCAGAGACCATAAAACCAGGGTGAATCCCTGGATATAGAATGAACTCCCTCCTTTTTAGGACAAATTTTCCCATTGTAGAATGCTACTGACTAATGAAATGCTCCCTTTGAGGCAGAAATTGAATTGATCTCCTAAATCCCCAGAGTCATCTCCAAACATACAGACTAGGAGTTATCAACTAGGACCTCTGCTCCTAGGTGACAACTGGCAAAGTCCAGAGACATTTCTGACCGTTACAACTGAGGGGTTACTACTGGCATCTAGTGGATAGAGACCAAAGATGCTGCTAAATACCCTGTAATGGACTGTACAGTGCCTTGCAATAAAATATCATCCAGCTTAAAATGTCAACAGTGCCAAAGTAGAGAAGCACTGACCTAAAAGGTCTTATAGTTAAGGACTATGTATGGAGGAGGAAACTAAGAAAGTACTGTGGTTTTGGAGTGCTTCCACTGAGTCCTTCACATTTCCATTAGTACCAAGGCCCAGGTGTTAATTACATAGTCTTATATATAAGACTTGGTGACAGGCCCTGAAATAGTTGAAAATGGAATAACCCTTATTTGGAGACCAACAAACAGTGGAGCAAACAATGCTGAGAATAGGTACAGCAGACACTTAGAGGTGCCTAATTAATGATTTTTCTATGCTTTGGAGCTAATGCATCTACAATGCATAGAAAGCTCTCTGAACATGAATACATGCTCTGGTCTATGAGCAGATGTTTCATGACCCTACTTTGGAAATGCCTGAGTCATACCCTTGGCTTCATTCTTACAGTAGACATCTGCTGTTTCTGACTCCCTAGCATCCCTTTCCTCTTCTTTTGGGAATTGCATTCAACCTTCCCTTGGGAAAACACTTCTCCCTATAGGGGTATGTCCTATAAAGTCAGGGGCTCTTCTACTTTCTTGGCATATGTTGGCAAGTGTCTCAAGCTAGGCCAATCAGTCTTCATCTCCTTGGGATTTAAATCTCTAATGAAGCAATATGAGAATGGGAAATATTTCAAGCTGATTGGTACTGAACTGGGATGGTGCCCTAAAGAGAATGGCTATAACTCCTTCTACCTAGGTCCCCAATTGTTTCTTGTTTCTGATCCAGTTGCTCAACTGACCTCTCAGCTCTATAAGCTGCCCCACACACTCTCATACCTCCCTTCCTCAGAACTAGTTTTAGTTTCTTATACTCAAACATCCTCAACTTTTAAAACCACAGAATTAGGTAACAGGAAGGGAGTCAACACACTTCAGTTCTCATTCTTTGAATTCTCCTAATTGGCTATTATGATCATGGAAAGGATATTTTTCCTCTGAGCCTGTCTCCTCATCCATAAAATAGAAGTGAGGGACTCATTTCTGTAGGCTTTTTGTCTAGCTCTAAGGTCCTAAGGGCTAGTAAATATTGGACCTTCTTTGACTAGAAAGGCAAACCAAACTTCCAAGATAACCAGGAGGTGGTGCTCCAGCACCATGATGACACAACCACTAATAGCATCCAAGCAGTACTACCCCTATTGGGGATATGGGTTTCCAAGAATCCTGCAGGGTCATTTCCACAGTCTTGTTGATTGGACACATTTCCCTTTTCTATTGCTAAACACAACTCTGTGTGTGGCTATTGTGGGAAATCTTTGCTGGATCTCTGTTGAGATGGGTAAACCTTCTTCCTCAAATATTTCCCTACTGGACATTAGAAATATTCTTTCTCCATATTTGGTAAGTCACAGCATTGTTGGGTTGAGGTGGCTGGTAGCATTATGCATATGGCAGATATATCAGAGTGAGACAAGCAGCTCCAAATGCCATGTGGGACTAAAACAAATATAGACCTTGCATTCTGGTACCACCTCTGCCATGTGTTTGCTATGTAACATTGGGAGTGATGGTGTATTTTCCTTCAATGACCTCCTCTGTAAACAATTACATTGGATGAGATCAGTGGTTCCCAAATTTATATTTTGTTAGAGAAAAGCAGTGGAAAAAAATCTTTCCTTAAATAAAGTCATACATGAAATCCTCATATATAAATACTTCTCAAAACTCCACATGACAAGTGGCAGAAACAGAATTCAAACAAACTTAAAAGTAAAACAGGAGGGGAAAAAGGGAAAACATGTCAGGCATGGCTAGTTTAGAGATCAAAATCTGTTGGAGATCATCTCTCCACATCCCATGTACTTGACTTCATTCTAGGCCAGACCCTCAAAGTATCAATGCAAGATGGATCTGTGAGAAAGGGGAAGGGAGGACAGCCCCCAACACCACCCCTGCCCTGCCAACTCCCTCTCTTATACTCTGAGAAAGTCCACTGAGATGGCATACCTCCATTGTTAAAGAATCGTGGCTTCATTTTCCAGTTTATCAGAAATAGCATGGAGTAGAAAAGGGATTAATCCACATGGAAGATAAGAAGAAGGATGGAAGGGAAGGTATTCAGCACTAAAGAATAAATAAAACTAGAATCGCTCTAATTATAGCAGAAGAAAAACCCATCCTTCTTACAGACAGTTCCTTAGGGACCTCCACAGAACACCTAAGATATGAGGAATAGAAACTAAAAACCATGGGATTAGGGATCTCTAAAGTTTCCTAAAGTTCTGAGGGGCTAGACTCCTACACTGGAAAAAAGGTGATGTTTTTTCCTCACCCTGTGTCATATTATACCTAAGGTTTCCTCATTTTCTATGAGCTATTTATTCAGAAAACAAACTGATGAATTTTTCATCTTTGCTTTAGTACTTTCTCATTCTCCAAAATGATTTATAAACTCATTTATACCAGGCAGCTTCATCGTTCATGGTAGAAAACTCAGAAGTCATTTTATTATTAAAACAATGAAATTAAGAAATAGGTAATTTTTTAAAAAGATTTTATTTATTTATCTTAGAGAGATGGTGGGAAGAGTGGGGGGAGGGGCAAATTGAGAGAAGAGAGAATCTCAAGCAGACTTCCCACTGAGTGTGGAGCCTGACATGGGGCTCATCCCATGACCCTGAGATAATGACCTGAAGCAAAACCAAGAATTGGATGTTTAATCAAGTGAGGTGCCCCAAGGAACAGATAACCAAATAAGCCAGTTACTAAAGAATGGGGGGGGTGGTTATATCTATAAGAGCCATAAGAGCCTAGTGGAATCACTTTGTCCAACTCAACTCTTTTACATCTGAGAAGACTGAGATCCAGAGAGAGGAAACTGTCTTCCCAATGCCATTCAGTGACTTAGTCCTAAAAAAGGAACTAGATTGTGATCTGTCTGTCAAAAAAAAAAAAAAAAAAAAGGAACTAGAAGCCCACATGTCTGCTTCCAAATCCATTATTCCTTTAAGCAGTGCTTCAGTGGGTGTTATATCTAGTGACACTTTTTCCTAACACAATTCCAATCATGTCACTGTGACTTTAATTATTTTCAGGATCCGCCATCTTTTTTATTTTTTTTAAATATTTTATTTATTTACTTGACAGAGAGAGAGAGAGAGATCACAAGTAGGCAGAGCAGCAGGCAGAGGGAGAGGGAGAAGTAGGCTGTCTACTGATCAGGGAGCTGGACGTGGGGCTCAATCCCAGGACCCTGAGATCATGACCTGAGCCGAAGGCAGAGGCTTAACCCACTGAGCCACCCAGGATCTGCCATTTTTATGAAATGGTACAAACACTTCAACATGAAAATCAAGACCCTTTTTTAATGCAGGTTCTAGCTGACTTGTGGAGATTCATCCCTTCTGCTCCTTGCTTTTCCCTTTTATGGGCCAATACACAACAGCTTTCCCTGGCATCTCTCACACATTGCGGTATTTCTGGCTTCCAGTCTTTGTTCAGACAACCCTTCCGTTGCAAATACTGTGCCTTTCTCTCTCCTTTATCTCTTAAACTCCTTCTTCTCCTTCTCTAAGGCTGAGTTTACCTATTACTCCTTTTGAAGGATTCTGTTATATGTCCTCTTTCGTAAACCAATTGTTATTTCACTCTTTTTCTTACAGCATCCCATGCTTATTCATATGGTTACTCTTACTGAATTAAATAGAATTGTCATTTCATAGACCTAGCACTATGCATGTGATTTGACTAATAAAATTATATTGACATTAAGCTTTGTGGAAAAGAGGGTTAGGGACAAAAATGTTTTCCTAGGATCTCTGAAGATATACCAGAACAGGTGTCTCTAATGCTTCTCTTTCTTGAAATCTGGAACAACAAAATTCCAGGATCCTCTTCTACACAATGATGCAGCCAATACCAATTAACTGAAGTTGCTAAATAAGTAGAAACTTTACTTACCATCTCCATCTATATATAAAACAAAGGGTGAAGTATATTTCTTCTAAAGTACCATAACCATTTCATGCTAAAGTCATTGATAATCTTTAAGCGACATCCTGGCTCAAAGCATACTATGATTTGATAGAGATGTCTTCCAAAGCATAGCAGGGGATAGTAGTGACATACATTAAGTCCATTTGCTGACTCAATCTCAATTCAATGATTCCCAATCTTTTAATCACCATTCCACATTTGAGTGCTAACTTCCACATGTCTGGCACACTCTACTCAGCCCATAGTGATGGCTCACTATTGACTATCTCTTCATAGGTAAAGCAGGTTGCAATATACAAGGCAGTCCCTACCTCTAACTATAATAGCACAAATTTCTCTCCCTCTAAAGAAAGTGAAGTCAGCTGCAGCTGGATCATGGCTACAATCTAACCATCCACTTATCCAGCTCTCTCTACTGAGTATCCCAGTGATTTTTCTACTACCCTTGGTGTATATGGTACTCAAGGATCAAAACAAAACATCTTTTCCGTCTTTGCATCCAAATTTCCTTATATGAGACAAGCTCAAAGTATGTCACATGTTTCTGTCCTTGAAATAACATAATACATTACAAACATAATATCATTTTATCTTGATTGCAATCCTATAAAGTAAGTAGGTTATTCTTGATTCTAGGATAATGATGTTTACATATGCCTGAGCTAGGGTCTGAATGCAAGTCATTTGAAATACAAAATGTATTTGTTTACATTCTGCTCCATAAATATTTTACAAATATCCAAATGGCTGAATGAATGGATGCCCAGGCTATAAGACCTACTTGAAATATTTTTCACCTCTGGCACAATTTGTGTATTAAACTGCCCCCAAATCTATATCTTATTCTACTGTTGAGCTCATGTCAGACAGATGACAGAGTATAATCTCACTTGGAATTTTATCTGCAACTTCCCTAAGCCTCTCTTTATTTGAGATCATATCATATCAAATACACAAAGCATATCAAAAAACAAACAAAAAGAAATAAAAGATATATCAAAAGACATTGAGATTATGACAAAATGCAAAACATCATTAGTCATTAGGGAAATGCAAACCATAACCAAAATATGATGTCACTTTCTACTCATTAGGATCACTGTAATGAGAACAAGAGAGAATGAGAGACAGAGGAAAAATAACAAGGTCTAGAAAGAAATGGAGATGCTAACCAATAGGATCCAACAATACATTAAAAGGATTATTCTCCACAATGAAGTGGGATCTATTCCTGGACTGCAAGGGTGGGTTCAACATTTGCAAATCAATTAACATGATACAGCACATTAATAAAAGAAAGGACAAGAATCAGCAGAAAAAGCATTTGACAAAATACAACATATTTTCTTTTTTTAAAATATTTTTTTTAACTTATTTATTTGACAGATCACAAGTAAGCAGAGAGGCAGGCAGAGAGAGAGAGGAGGAAGCAGGCTCCCAGCTGAGCAGAGAGCCCAATGTGGGGCTTGATCCCAGGACCCTGGGATCATGACCTGAGCTGAAGGCAGAGGCTCTAACCCACTGAGCCACCCAGGTGCCCCATAACAACATACTTTCTTGATTAAAACTCTACACAGGGTAGGGACAGAGAGAACATAACTCGTATCATAAAAGCCATCTATGAAAATCATTCTCAGTGGAGAAAAACTAAGAGCTTTTCCCCTTAGGTCAGGAACACAAGAGGAATGCCCAGTCTCACCACCGAGTTCAACATATTAGAAGCCCTAGCCTCACCAGACAGATAACAAAAAGAAACAAAAGGCATTCAAACCAGCAAGGAAGTCAAACTCTTACTCTTTGCAGATGATATGATACTTTTTGTGGAAAACCCAAAAGATTCTACCCCAAAATTTTTAGAACTCATACAGCAATTTAGCAACATGGCAGGATACAAAATCAATGCACAGAAATACCTGCATTTTATTACACTAACAATGAGACAGAAGAAAAAGAAATCAAGGAATCTATCCCATTTACAATTGCACCAAAAATCATAAGACACCTAGGAATAAACCTAACCAAAGAGGATCTGTACTCTAAAAACTACAGAACACTCATGAAAGAAATTGAGAAAGACACAAAGAGATGGAAAGCCATTCCATGCTTATGAATTGAAAGAATAAATATTGTTAAAATGTCTAGGCTACCTAGAGCAATGTATACACATTCAATGTGATCCCTATCAAAATACCATTGGCATTTTTTACAAAGCTGGAACAAAAATCCTAAAATTTGTATGGAACCAGAACAGACCTCGAGTAGCCAGAGGAATGTTGGGGAAAAAAGCCAGTGCTGGTAGTATTATAATGCCTGATTACAAGGCTGTGATCATCAACACAGCATGGTACTGGCACAAAAAAAGGCACATAGATCAATGGAACAGAATAGAGAACCCAGAAAGAGACCCTCAACTCTACAGTCAATTAATCTTTGGCAAAGCAAGAAAGAACAACAACAAAGCAAGTGACATATCAGATAAAGGGTATCCAAGTATCCAAGATATAGAGAGAACTTTCAAACTCAATACCCAACAAAACAAAAAATCCACTGAAGAAATGGGCAAAAGACTGGGGCACCTAGGTGGTTCAGTTAGTTAAGCATCTGCCTTCGTCCCGGGTCATGATCCCAGGGTCCTAGATTCGGGCTCCGCATTGTGCTCCCTGCTCAGCAGGGAGGCTGCTTCTCCCTCTCTGTCTGAACTCCACTTATGCTTGCTCCCTCTCTCCGGTGCTCTATGTCTCTCTCTCAACTAAATAAATAAAATCTTAAAATTTTTTTTAAAAAAAAGAAAAGAAATGGGCAGAAGACATAAACAGACACTTATCCAAATGGCCAACAGACACATGAAAAAGTGCTCAGCTTCACTTGGCATCAGGAAAATACAAATCAAAACCACAAGGAGATTCCACCTCACACCAGTCAGAATGGCTAAAATCAATGAGACAGGAAACAACAAATGTTGGCGAGGATGCAGAGAAAGGGAAACCCTCTTACACTGCTGGTGGGAATGTAAGCTGGTACAGCCACTCTAGAAAACAGTATGGAGGTTCCTCAAACGTTAAAAATAAAGCTACCCTACTGAATGAGATCAGTCAACTGGAGAAGACAATTATCACGTGGCTTCACTTACACATGGACTATAACAAACAGCACAGAGGACCATAAGGGAAGAAAGGGAAACCTGGATGGGAAGACATCAGAGAGGGAGACAAACCACGAGAGACTCTTAACCATGAAAAACAAACTGAGAGTTACTGAATGGGAGGTGCTGGGGATGGGGTAACTGGGTGATGGGCATTAAGGAGGGCACATGATGTGATGAGTACTGGGTGTTATACACAACGGCTGAACTACTGAACACCACATCTGAAACTAATGATGTACTTGTGTTAGCTAACTGAATTTAAATTTAAAAAAGAGAAAGAAATGGAGAAATTGGAACCCTAGTATGTATGGAAATGTAAAAGGTTCAGGCCCTGTACTTTGGCAGCTCCTCAGAAAATTAAAACACATTATTATATAATCTTGCAATTTCACTCCTAGGTGTATACCCAAAAGAACCAAAAAAGAAGTACTCAAATAAGTATATGTGCACACATGTTTATAGCAGCACTAATCCTAATTGTTAAATATCTGCCCAAATATTCATCAATAGATGAATGAATAAAGAGATTGTGGTATATATATGAAATACAACATTATTTATTGATTAAAAAATGAAGTACTGGGGTGCCTGGGTGGCTCAGTGGGTTGAGGCCTCTGCTTTCGGCTCTGGTTGTGGTCGTGGGGTCCTCGCATTGGGCTCTCTGCTCAGCAGAGGGCCTGCTCCCCGCCCCCCGCCTGCCTCTCTGTCTACCTATGATCTCTGTCTGTCAAATAAATAAATAAAAAATCTTTTAAAAAAATGAAGTACTGATACATGCTTCAGTGTAAGTATTTGAAAACATTATTCTTAATTTTAAAGTCAGACAAAAATGTCATATACTGTATGATTCCATTTATATGAAATATTCAGATTAGATAAATCCATAAAGACAGAACAAAGATTGATGGTTTCCAGTGTTAGGGGAGGGAGGGAATAGGAAGAAATTTGGTTAATGGGTAAGAGTTTACTTTGGAATGATGGAAATGATTGTACAACATTGCGATTATACTACATGCTATCAAATTGGTCACTTTACGATGATTAAACAGGGGAGAAAAGACAGAGAGACAAACCAACAAACAAACATTTAACTACAGAGAACAAACTGTTGGTTACCAGAGGGGAGGTGGATGGGGGAATGGGTGAAATAGGTGATGAGGATTAAGGAGGGAACTTGAGAATGGTACCAGATGATTAAAATAAAAACTTAAAATTTTTTTTAAAAAGATGATTAATCTTATGTGATTTACAGTTGAATTATCTTTTGAAAAATAACTTATTTGTGTATAGTAACAGTAAATAACTAAAAAACTTAAAATCTTAGGGCACCATTTACAACAGCATCAAAATTATTAAATACTTAGGGATACATTTAACACAATATGCGCAAGGACTGAAATCTACAAAATCTACTAAAGGAAGACCTAAGTAATTAGATATACCACGTTCATGATGAGAAGAAACAACTCATTATAATAACAGTTTTTATCAAATATATTTGAAACAATCCCAGTCAGAATCCCAGCAGGATTTGTTGTAGACAGATAGGCTAATCATAAAATGTATATGGAAGCGCAAATGACCTGGAAGAGCCAAAATGTTATTAGAAAAAGAAAACATATTCAGAAGATTTACCCTACTTGTTTTTAAGACTTACTACAGAGACATAAGACAGTGTGGTATTGGCATAAGTAAAGAAATATCTAAGTCAGTGGAACAAAACTGAAAGTCCAGAAATAAACACAAACATATGTGGTTGATGTATTTTTGGAAAGGTCTCAAGGTAATTCAATAGGCAAATGAGTGTCTTTTCAACAATATTAGAGAAGTTGAAGGTCCACAATAAAAAGAAAAAAAAAAAAGGATGATAAGCCTTAACTTACACCATACACAGAAATTAACCTGAAATGCATCACAGAGCTAAACATAATAGCCTGATTGCATGTGTTTGTCAAAATTCAATAAACTGTACACCTGAAGTTTACTGTAAGGGCCTATTTAGGCAAAATGGCTCCATTTCAGTTGAATAGCCATTTTGTTGTTTATGCAGTAAAACTTAAATGGACCCTGTCTCCCCCCGACCCCCAGGGGGACTTACTTAAAAACAAGTCCCAGAAACCAGTCCCAGGTAACAA
>ML104604.1:157937-170442 GCA_003697995.1 Taxidea taxus jeffersonii | reverse complement strand
TCGCCTCTTTGTAAGAGACGGCCCTGGCCAGTCAGTTTGATTCTTGAAGCTTGGCACGACATAAACTTTGCTTGACCTTCGCTTTGTATCAGTCTCGCTCCTTTGATTACGGACCCAACGTTTACTATATGTAGAGTTTAACTCAATGAAATCATTTTTTAATCAATTAGGAGACTTAGACTAAAACAAAGAAATGTGTGGGCACTCTATGTACCAAAGTATAATCTGCTCTGTTAGACAATCCCACATCTATACATCTCTGCAAACTGGAGCTCTCTACTTGGGGTTCTGACTCTGAGTGCTATGGGACAATACTCTAAATTCTTAGAAGTAGGGACTGAGAAAGAAAAAGGAAATTCTGAAAAAGAAAATTCACTGTAACAATTTAAGAATTTCTGATGTCCTGATAATGGGTCTTATAAAAACACCTTCGATTTTACCTTGATCCTGTTCTCACATTTCAAAGGTAGAACCCAGAATTTCATATTTTTCCTCCAGCTGTTTCTTCCTTTTTTAACCCAGGCCAGCTGGAGTAATGGGAGTGAGAGGATTTCGTATTCAAAGCCATAAGACCTGGGTGGAATTATATTCTCTAAATCCTGCCTAGAAACTGAACAGGTCTTTCTAAATTTATTTCTACCTTCCCTTAATTTAGCAGATAAAAGAAGCCAATGAATACTCTCAATATTCTTCTTGAAAACCTCCTTGGCAAGAGTCACAAGTTCATTAGGTCCTTTTTTGCCTTAAATTTTATACTTTCCTATATGGGATAATATTTCCACTCATAACACAGGGGACCCTTCTCCCAATCTCCAACAGCAATTTCCACAATTCCTGAACATATTCCATTAATAGCATCTTCATCATGCTTCTACACTCTACCTACAGCCTGGTCCCAAAGCTAATGCCATGTATCATCTATTTTTGTTATGGTAGCAATATTTTATCTTTGTCAAGATAGTGCTACCTAACATACCTCCCAACACACAGTGGCTTGAAACAATGATTTTCTTTCTTTTTTTTTTTTAATTTCTTAACTTTTTAGATTAGTTGGTGGTTTGATCCATTCTGGGTTGACGGGAATCAGTAAGGGAGCCTCATTCAGTCTGCAGCTTGGCTGGGGCTAGAAAACCCAGGGGTCTCACTCACTCTTACCCTCAGTTCTCACCCCTGTGGCGGGTGTCTCCCTCATCCGTCTTCCTTCCTCCCACTCCCTCTCTCAGTGCTCTCTCATTATTCAGTAGTCCAACTCACCTTATGTAATTGGTGGCTGCATTCCAGAAGAGCAAAAAGGGAAGCAATCGAAACTCTTACTGGAACTGCGTCACTTCTGTCACATTTTATTGGCCAAACCAACTCACAAGTTCAGGTTATAATAAGGAACAGGAGAGAAACAGTACCCACTCCCTGATTTTGTAGAGCTTAATGAGGGTGCAGAAGTGGAAGCCCCCGTCTTTGCAGCCAGCCTAGTATGCTATAGTGTCCTTGAACTTTGCAGATAAGATAGGCCCAAAGATCCACTCTCAAGCCATTCCCTTTTTGTTTGTTTGTTTTGTTTTCTTTTAATTAAGTTTCTGTCTGGAGAGACTAAAAGAGTCCTGATTAAGACACATAAAAGAAGTGAATATGTAGAAAGTAAAGTTAAAAAAGGGGAAAAAAAAATCCTGGAAAGGTTCAAATGCTGAATGTGAGTTAATTATCTGGAACTTCCAGTCACAAGGAATGGTATGCTTTCCATGGGATCATGGGTCAAATCCCCAGGAAACGTCTTCTCCCCAGAATTCTGCAGGACCTTGCTTCTACAGAATGCTTTTACACGATTCACGGACAAATGCGTTGCACGATTTGGACCCGGGCTCTGGGCCGCCGCTCTGCACCGCGAATCACGGAGCCTGACGCGTGTTGTAACTTCCCCCAGACTCACTTTCCCACAGATTCCCAGCTTCAGCATCTTGAAAAGTGCTGCTCCCTAGGATATCTCTGTGGGACTTGGGCGCGGCTGAGCTCCTCACTTTCCAAGCAGGGAGGCCAAAGGCTCAGCCGGTTGGAGTCGCGTGCTTGGGCGGAGGAGGAGCAGAGCTTGGGAACTGTCTCCAAGTCTCCATCCAGCTCGAAGTTCTAGGATTCTCCCCATGGCTTAGGTGTAGCCGAGGTTAAATTCACTAAGCCGAGAGGCCATTACCCGGATGAGGTTCCAGGGCCCTGCCTACACCAGCAAACCAAAACCCAAGCCTGCAAATGCCTCCGGGTTAAGAAATAACACGCTAAGGACACCCAGCCCCTGGCGGTCAACACCGCCTGCCTTCGCGCCTGCCTTTCCCCTGAGTCTCTCTCCAGCTCCTGCTGGTGGAGCGTTTAACTAGTTTTGGTTTGGCCCTGCCCGATTTAAATCGATTTTGCTCAAACTCTTAAAAATGTTTAACGTGCTTCAACTTACCTGCGAGCGGCCGGCGACGGAGGAGAGGACCGAAGGACACCGAGCCCCAGGCTCCGGGAGCGACGAGCAGCACCGCGCAGGTACCCGCTCAGCTCCTGCCGCCGCGGCGTCCTCGCGGTCTCTGCAGCAGGCGGCGAGGCCCTCGCGCGGCCGGGTCGCAGCTGCCCAGCTCTGCCCTCGAGCTTCCACACGGGAGCGTCCCTTCTTGCGGACGGTCAGACCCGGCCGACGCGGAAGCCGGACCCGGTCCGGGGACCGCGTGGTTCCAACGCGGAAGCCGGACCGGGTCCGGGGACGGAGTGGTTCCGACTCAGAAACCAGACCCGGTCTGGGTACAGAGTGGTTCCGACGCAGAAGCCGGACCCGGTCCCGGGAACAGAGTGGTTCCGACGCGGATACCAGACCCGGTCCCGGGACCGAGTGGTTCCGACTCGGAGACCACACCCGGTCCGGGGACGGAGTGGTTCCGACGCGGAAGCCAGACAGGGTCGGGCTGGACTGGGTCTAAAACCGACCAGAGCGGGACCAGGGCCGACTTTGAAACCTGACCGAGCCCAGACTGGAGTGGTTCCGCCTCGGACCCCGGACTGGGTCAGACGGAAGCTGGGCTGGGTCCCGCGTGAGGCCCTGGGTGAGGGGAATGTTGTTTTGTGGCGGCACAAGGTGGAATTCCAGCGCCCACCGCGGCGTCGGAGGAGCCGATCCGCCCGCAGATGCCCTAGAGACCAAGGGGTCTCAGCCGGGCCCTCAGATTGAAAGGAAGAAACATCGGTTATTATTGACCCTTTCTCCCCCAGGGACAGCTATAGCCTTCTTGTTTGTCTCATTTGTGTCCTGAGGGGCTGGCTTGGCAACCAGGATGGTGTCCCCCAAATATGGTGGGACAGGAGTGCGGTTTCACTTATGTGTGGAGCATAAGGAACAGCAGGGAGGACATTAGGAGAAGGAAGGGGAAAGTGAAGGGGGAGAATGGTAGCTGGGGAGACGAACCAGGAGAGACTATGGACTCTGGGAAACAGTCTGAGGGTTTCCGAGGGGAGGGGGTGGGAGGATGGGTGAGCCCGGTGGTGGGTGCTCAGGAGGGCGCGGATTGCACGGAGCGCTGGGTGTTATATGCAAACAATGAGACCTGGAACACGTCAAAAACTAATGATGTAGGGGCACCTGGGTGGCTCAGTGGGTTAAAGCCGCTGCCTTCGGCTCAGGTCATGATCCCGGGGTCGTAGGATCGAGCCCACATCGGGCTCTCTGCTCTGCGGACAGCCTGCTTCCTCCTCTCTCTCTGCCTCTCTGCGTACTTGTGATTTCTGTCTATCAAATAAATAAATAAAATCTTTAAAAAAAAAACAAAACTAATGATGTTCTGCATGGTGACTAACATAACGTAATAAAACAAAAAGAGTGTGGCTTGTACGGCACTTGTGGCTAGGTACAGCTGGACAGAAATGCAGGTGCACTCTATTTGCACTGAGGATCCTAACAATTACTGCAGCTCTCAGCACTGCTGTCCAAGTCTTTCTTTGGGCATTTTTAATTGCACGGGGAGCATTATAAAATAAGGGACGATGGTAAACCTCTTTGGGTTATATGAGTGTGGGTATGTGTGACTAATATTAAGTATTCCAAAAATTGCTTAAAATTTATAGAAATTTGCCAATACGCTCCCCGTTCAGTTATTATCTTCAGTTATTGTATGCCATGGAAATAATTACATTTCCTTATCGAAGGAGCTCTCACCAGATCTTTAACCATGACTAGTTTGGGGAAAGTCTTTGTCATTTACCAACCCTTGTTATTTTACACTGATGCACTTGCAAAGTGGCTCATCTTCAGAGAGGTTTATGGGAAGGACTGTGCTAAGTACTCTAGAGTATAGGTTTCTGAAAACTTTAAGATCATAAAACTGAACTGGGTATGAATTTTCAGAACTAATGGAAAACCTGGATTCAAACAGAATAGAAATTTGAAATATGGAATTGAATGAACTGATAAGGATGATTATAATTTTGTTTTCATACATTTCTCTTTGAAATCTTGCTGGGTTCTTAGTGCTTCATTTTTTCCACTTTATCTATGACTTACAGGAATTTCATAAAATATATCTCTGAAAATGGAATTGAAACATTTACTTTTTCTCTCTACCTAATCCCTCTAGAATTCAGAAACTTACTGAGTATTCTTATTTTCGTGGTAATATAATTATTTGCTTCTGTTTGGTAAGAATCTGCTCCCCCTATAATAGGAAACAATTGGAAACATTGGTTGTATGACCAAGACTTTGGCTGGAATGTCATATTTGAGAATATGCATAAAACAAAATATAAGCAGACAGTCTTAAGGAACTAAGTTTGACTTTATGGAGCTGATAAAAAGCCCTTGGGAAAACTGGCCTGGTATGTTGCTTACAAGGTTCCTGGGAACCTTACCAGGTGAGTAAGTAAGGTCCCTTCCCGGAAGGCCCAGGAACATCAGGATATCTGGGGACATCAAGAAGAGAGGAATTCACTCAAATCTATGGGTATTCTATGCAGAGTCTGATGGTGAGTTCTGGCTTTGATTTCTTACCCTGGAGAAGCTTTTAAAAGTCTAGTCTAGGGACACCTGGGTGGCTCAGTTGGTTAAGCGGCTGCTTTCGGCTCAGGTTATGATCCCAGCGTCCTGGGATCGAGTCCCATATCAGGCTCCTTGCTCGGCAGGGAGCCTGCTTCTTCCTCTGCCTCTGCCTGCCACTTTGTCTCCCTGTGCTCGCTAGCTCTCTCTCCCTCTCTCTCTGACAAATAAATAAAAAAATTTTAAAAAAATTAAAAAAAAAAAAGTCTAGTCTTGGGCACCTGGGTGGCTCAGTAGTTAAGTGTCTGCCTTTGACTTGGGTCTTGAACTGGAAGTGATTAGGAGCACTAGGGAGAAACTTTTATAAAGAAAAGATGGAAGCAGGGCACCTGGGTGGTTCAGTGGGTTAAAGCCTCTGCCTTCAGCTCAGGTCATGATCTCAGGATACTGGGATTAAGCCCCACGTCAGGCTCCCTGCTTGGTGGGAAGCCAGCTTCTCCCTCTCCCACTCCCCCTGCTTGTGTTCCCTCTCTTGCTATCTCTCATTCTCTCTCTCTGTCAATTAAATAAATAAATAAAATCTTTTAAAAATTAAAAAAAAAATAAAAAAGAAGTCCAGTCTAAGATTCCTCATGAAAAATTCCAGCAAAGCAGATTTAAAAAGAGGCTGTATGATCAGTCACTACTCTTGCTGCACTTATATAAATAATAAAGCCAAGTTTAATGAGACTAGACTTATTTTGCAAACAAAGTAATTTTAACTGTGATTATCTTTGATAGAAATGAGGGTGATTGTTGAGGAAAAAAATATGTTTTAGTAGAAAGTCATAATACAACCTCATGGATATGAGATTCTAGTCCTATTTATTGTCTTTGAGGTTTTTTTTATATATCTGTAAACCAAACTAGACCCTGAATTCTTCTAGTCTTCTCAAATATCTGATTACACGTCTCCAGACTCAAGTTTCCAATTTTTCCCCACCCTTCTGATTTGGAATCACTAAGAACAAAGGCTGCCTTTGAACTTCCTTGGATGGTTTGGCAGCCAAATTTCAGGGACTTGAGCCTTTGGTCCACATTCCCCAATTTAAAAGGGCTTCTCCAGACTCTTGGAGCTGCACACCAGCTGGAAATCTAAAATTAAACTTGACTAGGGCGGTTCCTCCCCAGAAGCAGAAAGGGTCTTGTAGTGGACAGCTCTCCCAGGATCACGGATCAAGATCTCATCTCTCATAGGAAGCCTTTATTCCTTTTGCTGTTTTGCTACTTCCTTTACTCTGTTAATTCGCTGACAGTGCTCCATAACTCTGACAATTATTCCTGTATCTACTGCTAAGGCCGTTGCTGCACAACAGAAGTCCCTAGATTTTCTTGCTAAGCTGGTTTTACATAATAGAATGGCTTTATATTCCTTATTGCCTGAACAAGGATGAATCTGGGCCGAAGCAGATACCCGCTGCTGTACCTGGATCCACTTGCCTGGTACTGTAGCAAAGATAGGAAATGAACAAGCAAGCTCCTTGGATAAAACACGCTGATGCCCCTTCAGGTACCTTCCTTGATTGATTTGATACCAACTGGTGTGGTCAATGGTGGCTGTGGATACCCTAGGTATACCTCAGTATTTTGGTTTTATCCCACTAATAGTTATCATAAGAGTATCCTTGTTGTGCAGTGTTCTCTCCCAGGTCTTAAATTCATGATTGCAGCCATTAGATGGTCTCATGGCCCTTGGAGGAACAGAAACAACAATGAACAACATTGTGAACAACAAAGATAGCTCCTCCGGGGATCTGACATCATAACCTATGAGTATCACAATGAGTGAGACAAGAGCAACTTGACTTTGATGGTAACTGAGACTGATGCTCATAGGACATTTTTCGTCAATCCCTCACACAGGAGAGGATGACCAAAAGGAGGGAATTGTTATATTAATTAAACAAGGAGGCCACTAGATTGATGGAGCTCTAAAGCTATGGTGGCCAAGTAATCAAACCAAAATCTAAGCTTGCAAGTGCCTCAAGGCTAAGAAATCAAAACGCTAAAGAAGACCTGTCAACCACGTCTAAGCTAGAGCCAATCCTAATTGCCTTACTTTGCTTCCATCTTTTTTTTTTTAAGATTTTTATTTATTTATTTGACAGAGAGAGAGATCACAAGTAGGCAGAGAGGCAGGCAGAGAGAAGAGGAAGCAGGCTCCCTGCTGAGCAGAGAGCCTGATGCGGGGCTCGATCCCAGGACCCTAAGATCATGACCTGAGCCCAAGGCAGAGGCTTTAACCCACTGAGCCACCCAGGCACCCTGCTTCCATCTCTTCTTTATAAAAGTTTCTCCCTCGTGCTCCTAATCACTTCCAGTTCAGTACTGTCTCCTTTGAATTGATTTATTCTCACCCTTAAAATTTGTGCTATGCCTCAGTTTATCTTTTAACAACAGACACCATAGACGCATAATTTTTCCAGCTACTTTAAGTTCCTGAGCCCTGTCTTTAGTCACCTTTTCCACACCCAGTTCATTCTGTAGGAGTCCACATCTGTGGCCTAGCAGAAAGGTAGATCCTGTGGAGCTGACATATCAGGCCTCGGTGGGTCAGACCTTAGTAACAGGTTTTCCCCATGGTTGGAAACGTCATCATGGGGTCACTAAGAAATACATGAAATTGGTACCCTTTTATTATTGCAGGTCTTATAAGATAGATTTCTTTCTGGAGCTCATTCTGATGCTTCATAGATCATTGCCTTCCTCACACTTTTTGGAAAAACCTCCATTGTACTAAACCAACCTCCAAAACATCCATCCTTCTCCACGAAAACACACACTTTTGAGCACCTATGTGTGTTTTCCAGACAACCTGAGTGCTTTGGATGCATTCTCTTTGACCAACTTGGAGTTCTGATCTTGTATGAAAACATTCTCCTCTTTCATGTTTTCCAGACAGTGTCTAATTGGAATATAAGCTAGCACAGAACTGGGTGTTTGGTGAAGGAAATGACATGTGGCCCCCTTAGAACTAAGAGGTGATGTCACTCACTAAGGTGAATATTCTGTTGCCTGATGCCTTTATGACTAGGGATTAGTGAGGTGTTGTGGAGAGAGCACGGGACTGGGAGTCAGGAGGCCCAGATTCCAGTCCTGATGTAGCTGCTACCTCTCTGACCCTGAGTATATCATTGGCCCCCAACTTTGTTGGGTGCCTCATCTATACTGTAAGTCCTTCCCACCTGAGTTTGTTTTCGCTGTGCTAGAACTATCAACTTAGAATGTCTTCATGTAGAGGTTAAAGGATATACAACTGGGATGGAAATTGTAAGGGAATTGCAAAGAGTCAGCTTTCTACACAAATACTAGATGATCTGTAAAAGGAAAGTTCTGTGGCAGAAACAAAGAAACAAAACAAAAGAAACAGAATCACTTAATTTTGCTTGGTGGGTGCATTCATCAAGAAAAGATTTGTGCAGGAGAATGAAAGGAGCTGATCTCATTTTAAGAGATCCCTCTGGTGTCTGTATAGATAATTTATTATAGAGGACATTAGAAGGGACACGGACAGAGGCCTGTTATAAGACTAATCAAATAGTGCAGGTAAGAAATTATGGCAGATTGGGCTATGGGGATAGCATTAGATATGCAAGCAATTTAGAGTAGATGTTGAATGGGGAATTTTTATGACTTGGACTGCTTGTGGCTAGTGAAAAAAAAAGATGAAATAAAGAATGAGGTATAGATTCTGGCTCTAATAATTGAGTTGGTTTTGTTTTCATTTACTGGGATGGCAGAGATTGGGAGCAGAATATGCTGATAATAGAATACGCTGGGAGTAGAATGGGAGTCAGGACTTTAGACATGTAAATTTTGCAACTATCCAGTGCAGATATCAAATAGAATGTTGACTATATGGATTTGGCTCCGAGAGAGGTTTGCCTAAGAGATAAAATTTGGAATAAGCATTAGATGATACTTGATAAGCTTTGGAGAGAGGTACCATATGAACCATATGAACTGACACTTGAAGAATGAGTTGGGGTTTACCAGTGATTGAGAATGTGGGCAAGGGGAGTACATGCAAAGAGGACTGGGTGAGAAAAAGGGCTGAAGGGGTCAGATCAAGGTCCACTGGGCTTTTAGTGCCTGAGCTCAGATCACTGCATAGCACTTTCTGAAAACAGCAACACTACCTTCTCTCTAGAATCATCCACTTGCCATCTTAGATCCCTGGACACTTGTTTTCAAAGTCAATAAAGGATTCTAGCTAAGAGTAGCTTGCTTAAGGATAATAATAGAGCTAGAACCTACTGGCTCTATTTCTTTTTTTCCTCAAACTAAAGAAAATTTCCTTTTTTTATTATTTTTTTCCTGACTAATATTGAATTCATTAGTGTTAGTCTTTTCCAAAGTCTGGCAACCTCATCGAGCACCATTCAGTTCAGACTTCAGTGTCACTACCCAAGAGACTAGGATAGATTATAAGCAATTTAGAGATCCCTTGTTGTACTTAATTTGTCTTTGGCCAGGGATTTTGCATTTATTTCTGAACTTTTTCCTTTTAAATCAGTTCCAAAAATAAGGCAGTATATCCTTTTAGATCCTGCCCAGCAGAAAGTGTTCTTGTAACACAAGCTTCAAGGAATCCTTTAGGCCAGTGTTACCTTATTTTAGCATCTCAGGGTGTTCTCACGATTGTCCTTCTCTCTTTCTGGGCAACCACGGGGAGAGTCCAATTCAGTCCTATGTGGTGGTAGCATTTAGATCTCTGGTTATTTGCTGGGGAAATCCCTTAGAACCCCTACCTCTCATAACCAGCAACACGGTATCAAATCTTGCTCATGTTGCCTCTCTTTCTTCTCTAATCTGCCTTCCTTTTTTGCTCTTAAAGAGTCTCCTGATTGTATTGGGCTCACTCAGGTAATCTAGGATAATCTAGATGTAAGATTTCTAACTTCAGATTTTTCCCACTACAGAAAAAGAAATGCAGCTCAAGTCTGAATTCAGGTCTCATAAGAGTGGAATGATGTGTTGAGACTAACGCAGTCTCTGTGACTAGGGACACTTAGATTTGGAAGCTTGTTTCTTCACACACTGGCCATTTGACATGGAGCAAATCAGTTTGTCTCTCTGAGCCACATTTTTCTCCTCTGTAAAGTGAAAAGGATAGGACCCATGTTACAGAGGTTTGGGGGGTATTTAATAAGATATGTCTTGAGAATTTAGCATAGGGATTATATTTTTTAAAAATCCCAAAAGGACCAGTCTGAGTTCCCCCTGTTGAATGGACAAGAAAAGAGGCTCAGAGAAGAGGAACATTTGGCATGAGCTCATATAGTGGGTTAGAGGCAAACTCCAGGCCAGATCACACAATGGCATGAGGATATGGAGGGATAGCAATTACAAGAACAAAACTCCACACCTGCTTTCTACACCACAACCAGCTCCCTGGAGGGCAGGGGGTGGTGGTGCACAGACTCTTGATTCCTTTCCACCAGGGCATCCCACAGGAATTGGAGGCTAAAAGGCAGGCAGGCTTGCTTCATCTGACGTGACACCTTTGGTCTTCCTCTAGCATTTTCAGTTATGAACCTCTGCCCTACAGCCCAATTGATGTCAGCTCACTTTGCACTAAATGCTTCCTGCACGCTGAGCCATTCTGTATTCACTTAGTAAAAATAGAGCCATCCAGCATCAATTCACACGAAATAATTTTCCACTTCATGTCAACTGAAAATCACCAATTTCCTGCTACAAGTGACGCTTAGTACGGGGAGGCACTTGGAATCATTACAAGTTCTCTTGGCGTAGGCTGCTTGCCTTTGCGTGACCAAATTCTCTACCTAGAGAGAATATGGATCAAAGGCCTATTTTCATGTAATTAAGTACAAAGTTTAAACTATACCCCATCTTCTTATTAAGCTAGAATCTTATCACCACCAGAAGACAAAAAAATAAATTGTCATCGAGTTTGTGACTCCCATGGTGTTAGGTCAGAACAGAATCGTTCATTCATCTGCTGAGTGCGTATAGACCTCCTGTGTTTTAGGCATTTTTGCAAATGCAAAGATAAATAAGATAAAGTCTCCTCTCTTAAAAGAATCTTATAGTCCAGTAGGGACAGTTAAATGTGTATGCAGTCAACTACAATAAAAAGCGTATTTAACTATATGCAGCTGTTAAAAAAAATTATGTCTTAAACTATTGATATTCAGATATTTCCAACTGTGAAAAATCTCCATTTGAGTGAAATTTCACAAAGTCCAGTAAGTAAAACTGGTCATAGGGGACTTGCTCTGGCTGAAGAGGGAACAAGAGACCTGGAGATGAGGCCACTAAGTACCTCCCTCCACCCCACCAACACATTATATTTTCTCACAGAGCTCTTCAGAATATCTTTAAAGGCAACTTCTTTACAGTATTAATCACTGACTTCTTGAAAGTACTGATCTGTAGGTATGAGTAGAAAGTAACTTTTCTTTTCATCGTTACCTCTTTCACTTACTCTCTAGACTGATTTCCCCCCCATACTCCTGGTTTGTATCTCAAGGGAATCTCATACTTTCTCTGATCCTTCTTAGACATTAATACATAATCTTGTTTCCTAGCTCAGTGTAGAACCCAAAGCCAATCTCAGCCAACTAAAAAATGTTCCCTTTCCCGAGCTTTGGTCCACATAACTGGAAAACCTAGGAACAGGTAAAAGACTTGTTAGCAACCCCTTCAGGATTTCCCTGCCGTGTTCTTCAGTCCCTCTTCCCTGACTCATTATGGAATGGAGAGGGGATTAGGGTGAGGTGATAGAGGAAAGACACAAAGGACGTCTTACTTGCCTACCAGGACTGCCATGTACAGTTATATAGGTTACATATTGGATAAGGGTACCCAGACAATGGAGCCCTACTCTGGTGTAGGGCTGCTTCCACCTGAGGGAAGGGAGCATATTTGTAAATTATCACCTAATTGCTTTATCAGCTAGTTTTGTGCTGCCCCCAAAACAAGAGTATGTCTTTTATAAAATGTTCACAAGGTGATATAGGGATAGAGGTAACCCTGTTGACCAGTTCAATTTAAAGCTGACATTGGACTGAATATGACACATGTTCAAATCCTGGCTTTTTCCCCTGTGGGGTGATTTGGGAATGACTAGGCATTCTCCCAATCTAGCCCCACCATCACCAAGAACCTCTCATTTGATGATTTCTGATTCCAATGCCCCTCTGGCTAAATATTTCTGACCATACCTTAGCTCTGCAATCTATTCCTTAAACTTACACAGATTCTCTCTGTTGGGTTTCCTCACCCTGCAGGCAGTCTTTGAGTAGAGAAGACACCTGAGGGCTTACTGCCTTGTCTGCCCCAGAGGACACATGTGCCTTTCCCCCATCATGGCAGAAAGTGGGACTTCAACAGCCATGCCCACTTCCAGCTGCCAAAGACTCCTTCAACAAATATTAGGCCTTTTCAGGCATTAGTCAGGTTCCAGTGTCCATATTCACTAAGGTCCAGGGTATATGTGTGTATATATATATA
>ML104604.1:131341-157537 GCA_003697995.1 Taxidea taxus jeffersonii | reverse complement strand
ATGTGTATATAGTTTGTGTTCTCAGCTGACCAACGAGAGCTACACACTAGCAAGAAGCCTCGCTGCTCTGTGTGAATCTGCTCTAGCATTTCCTCTGAATCCATATGGGGGATAAGCCACATGGCAAAACTGGTTCCACAGCCCATACCCTGCCCTACATTAATATCTGGTAACTGATAATCTGCTGAGACCCAAAGTCATCAAAAAAGGCCCTGTACATGGTGTTCAATGATATAGGTAAATTCTCATAAAATGACATAGGTAAATTCAGCATAAAGTTGAATTTATGCATATATGTGTATATAGTTTGTGTTCTCATCTGGAGAACACGTGGAGTAGGGGACGCTTGAGATCCTCTCATTTAAAATATGATTTGGGGGCACCTGGGTGGCTCAGTGGGTTAAAGCCGCTGCCTTTGGCTCAGGTCATGATCCCCGGGTCATGGGATCGAGCCCTGCATCGGGCTCTCTGCTCTGCGGACAGCCTGCTTCCTCCTCTCTCTCTCTGCCTCTCTGCCTACTTGTGATCTCTGTCTGTCGGATAAAATCTTTAATAGAATAAAATAAAATAGGATTTGTATAGCACCTGTGAAGTTCACTTACAGGCTCTGAGACATAGGATATGTCTCAGGACTAGATATTCTAGATAGGAATTCTAGATGCCTTTGTATTAGTTTCCTATTGCTGCTATAACAAATTACCACCATCATAGTGGCTTAAACAGCACAGGGTTATTATCTTAATATTCTGGAGGTCAGAAATTTGATAAAAGGGCTTACAGGACTAAAATCAAGGTGTCAGTAGAGCCATGATTCCTTCTGGAGGCTCTAGGAGAGAATCTGTCTCCTTCCCTTTTATAGTTTCTAGAAGCTGCCTATATTCCATGACTCATGGCTGCATATCACTCCAGTCCCTGCTTCTGTCATTGTATCTTTCCTCTGAGCTTGACACTCCTGTCTCCTATAAAGATTCATGCGAGGGGCGCCTGGGTGGCTCAGTGGGTTAAAGCCTCTGCCTTCAGCTCAGGTCATGATCCCAGGGTTCTGGGATCGAGCCCTGAATCAGGCTCTCTGCTCGGCAGGGAGTCTGCTTCCCTTCCTCTCTCTGCCTGCCTCTCTGCCTGCTTGTGATCTGTCTGTCAAATAAATAAATAAAATCTTTAAAAAAAAATTCATGCGATTTCATGGGATTTACACCGATAATCCAGGGTAAATTTGACACCTTGAAATCCTTATTAATCACATCTGAGAAGTCCCTTTTGATATGTTAGGTAATGTATTCACAGGTGCTGGGGATTAGGCCATCGTTGTTGTTAGGCTATAATACCACCCACCACACCGTCCTCCACAGCCTGCTTTTCTACCCAGCATGCACCCAGATGGAGAATATGGACAATAGTAACCAATATGAGCACTTTCAAGTGTGAGCTTGGGTAAAGTGCTTGCTTCCTCTCAGTCCTCAGTTTCTTCACTTATAAAATAGAGGTAATAATAGTATCTGCTTCATACAGTTTTTATTAGTGCTAGATGAGTTCATATTTTCAAAATACTGAGAATAATGCTGGCTCATGGTAACTGCAATGTGAGTGTTTTTAAGAAGTCACCGGGGAAGACACTACATTGCAAAGCAGACTTGGGGTCCAGCTGCTTCTTATTTGGCTGACACTGTGTTACATAGTCTAGGATTAATAGCAGCAGGGCTTATTAACTTGATGGATGTTACTCAATCTCTGGAGTGGGTCTGATACAATACTATATATGTTTGGTATTTTTTTTAAAGATTTTATTTATTTATTTGTCAGAGAGAGTGAGCACAGGCAGACAGAATGGCAGGCAGAGGCAGAGGGAGAAAAGCAGGCTCCCCGCTGAGCAAGGAGCCCGATGCGGGATTCGATCCCAGAACACTGGGATCATGACCTGAGCCGAAGGCAGCCGCTTAACCAACTGAGCCACGCAGGCCTCCCTGTTTGGTATTATTTCAAGAAAATATTCTAACATTTAACAGTTCTCATGTACAACTATGGGTAATTTTTATATTTTTCTTCATACTTGATCTATGTCCTATATTTTCTTCAATTAACCTATATATCAGTTCTAATCAGAGAAAAAAATAGTGCATGCAATATATGTAAAATATATATTATAAAGGGATTAGAGCCTTTTTGGGTTCCTGGACTTAATTTCTAAGGAGTGGAGGAGAGGGCTCTCTGGTACATCCGAGCAATGCTCCAACATCAGCTGGGTGTCCCACAGTTCTGTTCATTCTGACTGTCTACCTGGATATAGCATGGGATTCCATGGGTTGAGAGCTCAGTCCCACAGAAGTGCCCCTCACCCCAACCCCCTCAGACCCCAGCCACAAACTCAGGTTATTGCCTGTGCTTCTAATTGGCTGTATAGATTAGAGGTTTCCATGGCCCTCTCCTTTGATTTGATCAATTTGCTAGAGTGGTTCACAGAACTCAGAGAAATATTATACTTACTAGATCACTGGTTTATTATTAAAAGATATAACTCAGGAGCAGCCAGAAGGAAGAGATACACAGAGCAAGTGTGGGAAAAGGGCACAGAGCTTCTATACCCTCTCAGAGAATACCACTCTCCCCAAGTCCACCAACCTGGAAGCTCTCCTAGTCCTTAGGAGTTTTTATGGAGGCTCATTGTAGATGCATGATTGATTAAATAATTGCCCCATGGCAAATAAACTCAATATCCAACCCCTCTTCCTTCCCCCAAGGTCAGAGGGGTTGGTACTAAAAGTTTCAACCTTTTAATCACTTGCTTGGCTCTCCTGGCCACCAGCCCATATCCCTAGGTGTGGTTCCAGCCCATATCCTTAGGTGTGGTTCCAGAGTCACCTAATTAACATAACCAAAGACACCTTTATTGCTTTGATCACCCAAGAAACTCCAAGTGTTTCAGGAGTTAAGTGCCAGAAACAGAGACAGAGAACAAATGTATATTTATTATAAATCACCATATCATCAGTCATTGGAGAAGGGGAAGTACCCACACTTCAAGCCACATAAACAAAGCCAAGACAATAATCTTAAGGAAACTTCATTGACCATTGGGTATAGTCTAAATACCCAGACCTAGCATTTAAGACTTTCTAGAAACTGTCTCAAATCACCCTCCATGCCTGCAGTTCTTCCCATTCCCTTACCCATCCACTTGTGCCTATCAATCAGTCCAGCAAAACAACATTCAGAGGCGGTGGTGTGAAGTTCTGCATTCTGTGTTGGGTCTACAACTAGGACAGCAAACCATCCCTGTTGTCAAGTAGTTAATCATGTAAAAGTAGGGGCAGGGTTCTACACAGCAAAAGACAGAACAATGGTCTGGATGGAATTTTTGTTATTGGTATAATCAAATGCTATGGGCAAATGAGGGAGAACAGTATGCCCCTGTTAGGACTAGGGCCAGTATCAGAGATGTGCCTGAATTTAGTAGGACCCTGTGCTTAGTTTAGTGATATCTGCCACTATGGTCTTGATATTTTCAATCATTTCTGAACAAGGAGCCCTGCATTCTCATTTTATGAAAAAATTATGTAGCCAGTACTGAAGAGGGGTTTGAGGGTGGAAGGCAATTGGGAACAGAGGCTCCATATACATAGTCAAGGAGAAATGATAACACAACAGCCAGATCAACAGGGTTTATTCTGCCTCACCTGTGCTTTCGATACCATGCCAAGAGGCGTGGTTCTCCTTGGTTCTACCCACCAGCCCATAATCTTAGGTGTGGTTCCAGAGTAACCTAGTTAACAGAACCAAAGACACCTTGATTGCTCTGATCACCCAAGAAATTCCAAGAGTTTTAGGAGTTAAGTGCCAGAAACAGGGACAGAGAACAAATATATATATTTATTATAAATCACTACATCATCAGTCATTGGAGAAGGAGAAGTGCCCACACTATTCAAGCCACATAAACAAAGCCAAGACAATAATCTTAAGGCAACTTAATATCAGTATACATGCATAGACACTTAAAATAGCACCAATCCATGGACACTTCCTTTCTTCTTCTCACCCTCCGTCTACCTTACTCTTTATTTCTCCATAGCTATAATAGGAATAAAAAAAAGATTTTCTGGGAGTTTAACTTCCTTTCTCTTCCCACTCTCTTCCTACCTTCCTCCTCCCTCCCTTCCCTGATCTTTCTTCTTTCTTGTTCGTTTTAATGAAGGTCAATGAATTTTAAGTCCTTTAATCCAGCTTCAGTGGGCATCGCTTGGAGTGCTTATTTCAAAGGCAGATTTTTACATTTCAGCCCTAGAAATTCTGATCAGTAGATCTGGGTTAGGGCTATAAGGGTCTGGGTTGAAAACACACACACAAGCACACACAAGCACACACAAGCACACACCCCTAGGTGATTCTGGTACCTACTCTCAGAAGTGTTGCTCAAATCTGATCTAATTCCCTTACCTAATGGTTCTAAGAAATTGAAATCCAGAAAGAGAAAGTGACCTCCCCAAATGTCAAAAGTTGATTTAATAGCAATTCTGAAGAGGAAACGTCTGTGCCTAATCATCTGATTTGTACTTCAGAGCCCTTAAAAATTAAGTTCTTGAAATCATTGAAATACAAGAGTCTTCAAAAGTACTTCGGTGTTCCCTAGGGAAATGCAGTGTTTGAGGCCAATGAGGCCTTTTCCCCTTTTTATCTTGATACTGGAGACTGGGGGGGGGGGGTTCTCAGCATCCAACCACAACCACCAGTCAGCACCAGGTTTTTTACTTCACCCTGAGAAAGAATTCAAGGAGTCAGAGTAAAGTGTAGGAGCTTTACTGCAAAGCGAGAAAGTACACACTCAAGGAGGGAGTACAGGGCACTCAAAGAGGATTTCAGATGCTCGGGGTAGATGTGGGGCTTTGATCTTTGCAGGGAATTAGAATCAAGGGGTGGAATATTCATGTAGAGTTCTTGGAATAAGTGGGGACTTCAAGGAACACTGCATACTATGGTACATGCTCTCTGCTAGCTAGGCACTATGCGCAGGCGCAGTTTGATTTATTTCACGGACACTCCCTGTACAGTCAGTATCTACTCAGAGTCATCTAGTGCCCCCAGTGGAGGCATCATTTCTTCTTGGTCATTTGCAAATTACCTGGGGTTTGATGCTCTTGTGTGCTTTGTGTTTGAGCTACAACAGGACCCCAGTGCTCTTGAGAAACTGCAGAGCTATTGCAGGGTTTACTCAGTTGTCACAACCACCCTGTCAGGTATCAGGTTTATTTCTGTTCCTCGTCCTTCTTCCTTCTGCAGTTACCCAAAATTTCCCTGTGCTACCTGCCTCATTCTGACAGTGGAAATCAGATGAAATGAACATGTGGGGAACATCCTAGAAGAAGAAATACAAAGCAGGAACTTACAGGCCTTCACTGTTGTAGATGAGAAGGACTGACTTGCACTGTCCACACCACTTGCCTTGTGCAGTGTTTCATATGCCAACCAATATGGTCTCTTTGAAATACATTTTTGGGCTCCTGGGTGGCATAGTCAGTTAAGCCTCCAACTCTTGGTTTTGGCTCGGGTCGTGATCTTATGTGGTGAGCCCTGTGTTGGGATCCACACTCACTCAGCAGAGAGTCTGCTAGAACCTTCTCTCCCTCTTCCCCTCCACGCTACACCCATGTGTGCATTCTCTCTCTCTCTCAAATAAATAAATCTTTAAAAAAAGAAAGAAAGAAATGCAAATGTTTTATGGTCACCTTCAACCCTGGCATAGCAGATTCCTTATGGAGCTAAGCATGTGAGAACAGCATGGTCACTGAGATCAGATGGGCTAGAATTCAAATAATGCCTCTACCACCTTCAGACTGTGTAAGCTGGTACAAATCATTTAGCTCTTTGTGCCTTGGTTTTAAGAGTTATAAAAAGGACAGAATGGTAAATGAACATACAGGATTCTGGATGAGAGACTGTATAATAACATGTTAAGAGCACATGCTCTGAAGTTGGACAATGGAGTTTAAAAATTGGCTCCCCTTCTTAATAGCTGTGACTTTGAGTGGGTTACTTAAATCTCCAGGATAAACAAGGAGTATGCTTATGATCATACATATCTTATGGGTCATTGTGCAGATTAAATGAAATAATGTATCTAATGTTCTTGACTAAGCACTGGGCTCCCAGTAATGGCTCCATGAATACTAGTTATGTGAAGCATGGGTAGATGCTTGATAAACCAATGGGAAATAAAATGAGAAGAAAAAAAGGGAAATTTGGGCAAAGTATAGTCCCACAAAGTGATATGTCTCCTCTACGACAATGGTTTCTGAACCTAGTGAATTTCCACTCTTGGGGTAGAAGCAGAGAAGGCAGGCCAGATTAGGATAATTGTTTTCCTTGGAAGCTGAAAAATCAGTTTGCCTCCAGCACCTCTAATTACTGCAACTTCAGTGCACTCCCCAAATCCCACTGAAATAAGGAATGGAACTTAAAAGCTGCAAGAGAAGAGAAGGGAAAGCTGAGGAGGGGAGCCAAAGTGCTTCAGGCTTTCGTGGATCCTGTCCTGCCATCTCCCCACCCTGTCTTTGGCCCGTGCCTCTGCAAGCTTCCTTTCTTTTGGTACCTATCAGGGAAAATAGTCTTTGTCTCTGCAGCTGGCTCTGGGAAGCTTTTCTTTACTTTTCTTTCTTCTTTTGGCAAGTCCAGGGGAAGAGGGAAGAGCATGCTGAGGCACTGAGAAGGAGAGAAGAGCTTAGGGCTGGACTGACAATACTCACAATACTCCTGGACAGGGTTCTCACCATCTCTGTAACTGCCTCTTTACCTATTTGTGTTTTCACCAGGTAATAGGGTGGGGATCTGGGCCCGAGTCAAGACCATGTGCAGTCAGACTTGGCACAAATGTAGGCCCACCAATCGCTTTGAACCTCAGTTTTAACATTTATGAAATGGGATAAGATGTGTAAAATACATGGCACGGTGCTCCAAAAAAGCTTTTTCTCCTCTGCCTCATTCTCTGTCATTTTCTCCTTTTCCTCCACCTTCTCTTTCTCCTTGTCCTTTTTAATCCCCATCCTTCTCCTTTCATTCTCTGTCTCTGCTATTCAAAGTCAGGGGTCATATTTTAGTCAACTCCAGCTCCCCTAGGATCTTAAAAATAGCAGGTGCTAAATGGACATTTAAATAATGAAGAAAGAATTAAACCCCTCCCCTATCCTTCCTCCACTTATTAGAAAGTACTATCTTACCTGTGTTCTTACCAATGGTTGCTAGCTAGTAAAATGCAAAATTCCAAGTATTTAGTCAGGGAATCATATAAACTTAAAACAACCCACACAGTGGCCTCAAGTCTACCTCTGGCTTTAGAGAAAGACAGTGAAGGCTCAAAGAGGAGTAGGGATTTATCCATGGTCCTTATGGGAACCCCTCATCTATCTCTCTCTATGTCTCAGTACCTCCTTCTATGCAGGTGAGTCTCCTGATTGCACCATTCATTCCATGAAGAAATGTTTAACAGAACTTAAAATGTTTCAGGTAGGCATGACACCAGACACAGGCCAATTATGGGTAAAAACAGGTCAGATTTTTACTGTTATTGAGCAAACTTATAGCTCCTGGAAGAGAATGCTGTTTACTAAAAATATGTATACCTTACTCGACACCCAACAATATGCATGAATGGATATTTTGTTTTAAAAAACCATAACATGCTTCAAAGGGAAACTGTAGGATGCTATGAGAGAGGGGAGAAAAGTGGAAACTATTAAATGGGGTTACTGAGGAAAGCATCTTTCATGGAATGACTTTAAAGAAGAAACCCAAAGATTAAAGAATGTTCTTACAAGTTAATTCTACTAGTCCTTAGCACTGTGGCTTATATACTGGAGTGGCCTCTCTATTCTCCTTCTTTCATATAAGGCTATCCTGTTCTCTAAGTCCCAGAACAAGGACACCTAACCCTACCCTTTCTAAAAAAAGATCCAGGTTTCCCTACAAGGAGAGATTTTGATCATTTCAATTCATATTCAGCAAACACTGAATCATCTTTATCAGAGATGGTTGACTCCATTTGCCAAGGCAGATCCTATATATCTAACATTTGTTGAAGTATATTGGATTTGTATGAGCTGAGATCTGGTCTGAGAAGTTCCCAAGCAACCTATTACCTGATTGCATCAGATATATATGTCACCAGATATTATATACTGGAACAATAAACCTTGCTGAAAATGTGAAATCTTAAGGGATTAAAAATGAAAGAATGAAGAGAAAAGAACAGTGGGTTTGAAGGTGGAAGACATAAATTTAGATTCTACTTCTATTTCTTAATGACTAAGAACAGCAACAATAACAAAAAGAATATAATATGTAGGCTTCATGGAGCTCTGAGTATACTTTAGGCATTCTGCTGAGAGTTTTGTGTGCATTACCATGTTTTTTTCTTCTAGCAATCCTACTAAGTGGGAAGTTTTACAGACAAGAAAACTGAGACTTGGGGAAGATAAGTTACTTTCCCAAGGTAAAACACTTAAGGACTAATGAAAGCAGAGTTCAGGCTGGGTGGTTTAATTCCAGAACCTGCACTACATATTTATCTGAAGTACAGGGCAATCTTAAGAAGTCATTTAGCCATAGTTTGCACCAGTTTTTCCTTCTTTAAAAAAAAAAAAAAAAAAAAAAAAGATTTATTTATTTATTTATTTATTTGAGAGAGAGAGAGAGAGAGTTGTGGGGGGGGTAGGGAGAGAAAATCTCTCAAGCAGACTCCCTGCTGAGTGCAGAGCCCAATGCTGGGCTCCATCTCACAACCCTGAGATCATGACTTGAGCTGAAATCAAGATTCCTATGTCCAATCGACTGAGCCAACCAGGTGGCCCAATTTTTCTGACCTAAAATAACAAGGGGAATGGGTACAGTCAACAACTTCTAAAGTTTCAAAGGGCCTCTTCTTCCTGTTCTCTTCCTGCCTTGAGGGATCAAGAGAGGCTTCCTGGAAGAGATGTCTGAAAGACCTGGAATTTGGAGAAGTTCTGTCCCCTGGGTTCCTTTACTTCATTCAACCCCCCATCCTGCAATTCTTTGATTATTTATAGGAGATATTCCCAAAGCAGGGCAGCTCCATACTCTGCCTTGCAGATTACAGAGATAAATAACACATTCCTCATTCTCTTACTCGCTGGGGAAATTGGGGGCTGTGTTTACATCGCTTCCTTGGTATTTATCCTCCTGCTGGCTGTTCCATCCCCTCTATTTCATGTTGTTATTTTACTTCCATTAGGGGAGCAGAAAAAACATGAGAAGCCATTCTGATCCACCCCAATCCTCAGAGGGCATTGCTCGGTCAAAGTCAGCATCCTCTGCCTTGTAATTTTCCCTACAAACATCTCATTCAAGACGCATTTTCCTCCCTCTGAGTACTAATGTCCTGATGATGATAAAAATAAATAAATATCACACACACACATACACACACACACATCAAAACAAAACAGAAGGAAAAAAAAGAGAACAGAAAATCAATTGCACGCTTGGTTCATTTCATGTTTATATCCTTCTCGATTTCCTCCCGGGGCTCCTGAGAATTGCCTAGTTAGCAGTTAGGAAGGGCTGGCTGGGTCACTGCAGTTTTAATGTGGCATGCCTGTATTCCGTGGCTTTTCTTCTTTGGGAAGGGGCTGGACTTTATTAAGAAACCTTCTGAACATATGAGCTCCGTTATTTATCCACCAGGTCCATGGAGACATTGATGCAGTCCATTTTGTATGGGGAACTGACAGGATTATTTGTTATTTTTCAGTATTTTTCCGGAAATGGAGGTTTTGCTTTAAGAAAATCCTGTGGTTGGCCAAAAACAGTTTTGATCACTAGAGTCCTTATTTGGTTAAATTTTCTTTACCCTGCCTCTTCTCTGAAGGACAACCTACACTAAGCATGTAACTGTGTGTCAAGTGTTATGCCAAGCATTTTCCATGTGTTATTCCATTTAATTAAAAAAAAAGAAAAAGTGTTGAAGAAATCAGTAGTGTTCTAATTCTACAGATGGGGAAACTGGAATTCAGAGTATAAATACGATTCTGATTGGGAGATTGTAAGAAGACTTTGTTAATGGATATAGATTTATTTCCCTGTGATAAGTTTTAAAAGGCAGTGTGGTCCAGCTCACATCACAGGATTTTAGGATACTAGATTTGAGTTCCTTACAAAATTCAAGGCCTTAAGAAAAAATAGGAACATTTCTGAGTGTTATTTTCCTCCCTTCTGTGGTATAAAAGAGAATGTATGAAATCTGGATACAGAGATCACAGACAGAAATCCTGGCTCCATCATTTACTAATGCTATGTCTTAGGGTATCTTTCCCAAAAGCAATCTCTGGAATGAGGGTTCCTGCACATGTTATTTATTAAGGAAATGCTCCCAGGAGAGACTGATAAGGGAGAAGCAGGAGAAGGATGGAATGAAATCGAACAATTTCACGTGAAGTCCCCATCTCAGCCTGATCCCATAGGGAGATCTGGAGCATGTTACTTCTCAGCGTTTGTCCTGATTCAAGGCAAGGGAACTGGGTTTTCACACTGCTGAACCCACCTCTCATTGGTAAGAGCCACTTGGGAAGGATGGGAACTCCCAGTACTTCGAGCTCTCTGCTTGTACTGGGCAGTGGCCAGAGATAAGGTAGACATCAGAAGATCTGGGTGGGGCACTCTGAGATTCTGGGTATGACATTTTTCTTTTCTATTTTATTTCCTTGTCTTTAAATTAGTCGGCTAGATTCTATGATTTCAATTTATATAATTGTCACATGTGTAAAAAAAAAAAAAGTACCTTTTTTTCATTAGAACTTAAGATTCTTGGACCAGAGATCTTTATTTTATTCAGTAACGTGCTCATTCTCCCACAAGGCTGGCTAGCTGTAGATGGAGCTCAATGAAGAGCTACCAAAAGAATGAATGATGAAGAAATGGGTATTCACTAAGTGCTGGATAAGGGTTGTATTCGTGACTGTCACATTAATCTGATAATTATATCATTGAAATAATCTGTATCTTTACAATATGCTCGCCACACATACCATAATTTATAATCACTGGAAAGACACCAATGGCTCTAGATACTGAAAAGTAACTTTAATGAAAAATGACCCTGAAACACATGGATATATTTACTTAAAGAAGGAGATAACCTAGACCAGGGTGTAACTTCCCAGTTCCCAAGCTCTCCACAGGAACAGAATGCTAGAAATGATATCACTGCTTAGAATGAAGATTACACACACAGGTATAAGTCCCCTTTTCCATTTTTATGGGGCTTTATGTCCTAGGTGCCTCCCCATCATCTTGGAGACTTGACTAAGCAATGGCCCCCTTATTGAGTATAAGAAACTGGAATTGGTAATGACCTAGACTCCATAGATATGGATGTGAGCATCATGTGGGTTTGTAGAATTTATTTGTATAACTAGCATTTAACCCTTAGGCTGAGAGAGTAATATAAAAGTATTTTCCTAAACAAAAGGAGACAGTTACAAAAAACGCATACTGTATGATACATTTATATGAAATGTTTCAGGTAGGCAAATCTGCAGAGACAAAAAGTAGGTCAGTGGATTGGGGAGGAATGGAGGGGTATTTGCTAATGGATATAAGATTTCGGGGGGCATGTTAAACATGTTCTAAAACTAGATTATAATGATGATAGCACAACTCTGTAAATATACTAAAAATCATTGATTTATATGCTTTAAACAGGTTAACTTTATGGCATATAAAATATATCTCAGTAATGCTATTTAAAATCACCAGTGAAGTATCCAGAATGTATAATACAGACAAATGAAAATCTCTAAGAGAGTATGCCTTCATCTCAGATCCCACTGGATTATCCCAGGAAAAAAACTCATTGAAGATGAGCTCATAATTTTAATCACAAAGCACGCAATGCAATAATTCAATGTGCAAGAGTCAGCAGACATACCAAACCAAAGGGTTAAGTCCCCAAGATCTTTATTAGTTAGTCATCCTTTCTGAATATGTTTTGACCTGCATATCAATGGGGGTGGATACCAGTCCCTATCCTTTACTATTTATCATAAGGATTAAGTGAATGTTAACATGTCAATCACTGAAAATAGTACCTGACACAGAAATATGCTGTATAAGCATGACATACAGGTGTTAAGTATTGGCAATAATAGGTAATAAATAGATAATATTAAGTGTAATTAACTATCAACAACAAAAACAAACTAACAAAAAGGACTGGACTGAAAAATGGAAATTGACACATAGACATGTAATAATTCACAAATGACATAAACATAGTTGAAACACATGTGGAAGGATGTATGACTTCACAGGAAAATAATTCAATGCACCTTCAGTTTAAAAATATATTTTATTTTATTTTATGAGATTAGCAAAGATTAACATTTTTTTTTTTGTATAGTGCCCAGAGATTGGTAAGGAGGAATGGCAATGGACTTCATCACCCATACACAGCTGGAGAGAATGTAAGATGGAACAAACCCTTCTAATGAATATTTGGACAAGTTTACCAAAAAGCATTTCATATCATTATGAAATCTCCTATGAGATTTTTTTTCAACCAAGAGCCAAGGACAAGAGAGATAAGCTTTCTTTAAAGGAAAAATAACACAGGACGTGTAAAGGGATTTATATAAAAAGGAAGTAATAGCACACTTTGGACTGGTGTGTCACTTCCCAGTCTCCACAGGACAGACTGGCATGAATGATGCTGTTTCTCAAGAGGGCAGATAGAAATATAGTCCACCTTTAACAGAAGCACAGAATTTTGAGAGCTCTGACTTGATGCAGAAGTCTAAATCTCCATCCATGAGCAGGCCCAAATCCTTCTGTCCAGATCGCCTGTGGTAATTTAATCCCAACCCTATATTACCAAGACCCCAACAAGAGGCTCACCCACCCTCCTCTGGCAGCCGCACCATAAACTTATTTGATCATCATCTGGATCTCAATTCTTTCTTTGGTTTTTTGCTTCTTACGTATTTATCTTACTTTCTTGTAAATTCAACTATGCATTTAAAAGAAACTCTCATATTAATTATATCTAGGATTTCTACGTGTTGTGTTGCTGTGGAGCTTTTCAATTCTCTAGCCTATCCTATGGCCAAAACCAAAAATTTGCTCTGAAATTGATCTACACATTTGCCAAGTCTCATGACCCTATGGTTCTAAGAGACAAACCTGGAGTAAATGTAAAGGCCTCTTTGAGAATAAGCATGAGACAGATGCCTGGGTGGTTCAGTAAGTTAAGTGTCTGCCTTATCCCTTTGGTCCCCCAGGACTGGAAAAAAGTCCCACATCGGGCTCCTTGCTCAGTGGAGAGCCTGCTTCTCCCTCTCCTCCCCACTCATGCTCTCTCTCGCTGTCTCTGCCTCTTTCTAAATAAATAAATAAGCATGAGCGAACAAGGGGACTCTACATTTGGCCAAGCCCTGGGACACTGCAGATTTTCATCTATATCTGTGGCTCTCTAAATAGTCTTCCACTGTGCTGTCTTCGGTTCCACGTGCACATACCTAGGACTAATCACACTATCTGATACATACTGTCAGTTTACAAGTCTGTCTCTCCTAGGTGACTATTGCCTTTCTAGTAGCCAGCAAGCTCTCTTCTTTAAAACCGTATCCCAGGGGCGCCGGGATCCTGGGATCGAGCCCCACGTTGGGCTCTCTGCTCAGCAGGGAGCCTGCTTCCTCCTCTCTCTGCCTGCCTCTCTGCCTACTTGTGATCTCTGTAAAAAAAAAAAATCTAAAAAAAAAAAAAATTAAAATAAATAAATAAATAAAAATACAACTGTATCCAAGTTCCTAGAACTACATCTCCCACACAGTATGTGCTCTGTGCATGCTTATAGAAATAATTAGGGACTTTTTTCTTAGAAATATATCTAAGAAAAGGAACAGAAGAGAAGAGAAGGTCTTAGGTGAAATGCTTTGGATCAATTGGAATAAATGATTCTTTTTTTTTTTATTTCGTGAGTATTAATTGAACACCTAATATAGCTGTAGCCACTTTCTATGTCCTGAAAGATAAGTATACTTTCTTTGATGGAATAGCTGTTTTTGTCAGGATGTCTTTTAAATTCTATTTTAGTAGGAAGAATTTCTGTGTGTGTGTGTGTGTGTGTTGGGGGGGGAGGAAGAAAGGGAGGCAAGGAGAGAGGGAGAAGATTTCTCCCATGTAAATGATTAACATGTTTTATATATGATCTGAAAGCAAATGCTTCAGTGTAGTAGCAGAAATGTCTGCTAGACAAGCCTGCCCGAGGTAGATATTTTCTAGCTATGTAAACTTCATCAAGTTATTTCCTTTTACTAAGTATCAATTTTCTTCTACATGCCTTCTATAGTTGTTAGGAGAATTGAGCATTATAAATAATGTCTATAAAATACCTGGTCTATAGTAGGTCCTCAATAAATCATAACTGTGCTGCTACATCATGCCATGGGAATCCTTTTCAAATGTGAGAGTTAACTCCCTTACTGAATCTGTTTTCCAAGTTCAGGGCCTAGATATTTGTTTTCTTTAAGGTAGGGCACAATGTGACTTCTTGTTATTGGTTCTAATCCTGTGAAATGCATACTGCAACAGGTAATTATGCCAGTTAGGACAAGACAAGATCGAGCTTGCATATTTTCTTTAGACACCAAGTAAGCATGAATTAAACCTCCTTTATTGGCATTTCCAAAACAGAGTCAGGAGTGGAAATATAGATAGTGTCATAATGTTGATGCCTTGAGGTTCCTTAAAATGCAAACCTACTTGATACGGCAAAAAGTCAACCACATTGGTTGCTATGAAAACCTCAAGATGTCCAGGGGCATCTGGATGGCTCAGTAGGTTAAAGCCTCTGCTTTCGGCTTAGGTCGTGATCCCAGGGTCCTGGGATCGAGCCCCGCATCGGGCTCTCTGCTCGGTAGGGAGCCTGCTTCCCCCTCTCTCTCTGCCTGCCTCTCTGCCTACTTGTGATCTCTCTCTGTCAAATAAATAAATAAAATCTTTAAAAAAAAAAAAAAAAGAAGACCTCAGGATGTCCAGATAAGCCTTAGGGCATCAAGGGCGGGGGTATCTCACTGTCTCCTGTCTCTAAATGGGTAGCATCTCAGAGAGACTTTTTACCACATTACCACATTACTCTCATCTGGTGCCAAGAATGTGTTAGGAAAGCCAACAGGAAGTGAAAACTAGCCAATTTATAAAATTTTCTCATGCCTCTCTTATTTCCCAATGTATGCTTTCATTGATCTCTTACAGCTCTTGAGGCTGGAATGGAGAACATAGCTTCAGGCAATACATGGTCTTACCTTTGCAGAGGTCTTTCCTTCTGCCTTCTCTGGGCAAAACGGAGGGTCAGATTCCCATGAGTTGGCAGCACAAACATAGAGGAATCTCATCCATAGTTCCCATGTCCACTTATTGAGAAGAAGCTTGGAAAGGGGTGGTAGGAGACTATCAGACTTGGGAGTTCTACCACCTATGAGCCTAGAGGTCTTAGGGGCATCATTTTCATATCCCTAAGCCTTCATTTCTAATCTATAAAATGAGTTAATGTCTGGCTTATGGGATTGAAGTTAGAATCCCCTGAGAAACATTCGTATTTGTAATTGTGAAATGCCTGTACAGTTGGGAGGCTTTTGGGTTTTGCCACATCTCTATCGCCAGAGGGAAATGAAACACCCTCCCTTCTTTCAAGCTACTGTCATTTCTGACATTGTCTCATCCACAATATGGACAACAGACTAGGGAAAAAGGATTATAAAAATGTCCTTTCTTGGGACGCCTGGGTGGCTCAGTTGGTTAAGCGGCTGCCTTCGGCTCAGGTCATGATCCCAGCGTCCTGGGATCGAGTCCCGCATCGGGCTCCTTGCTCGGCAGGGAGCCTGCTTCTCTCTCTGCCTCTGCCTGCCTCTCTGTCTGTCTGTGCTCACTCTCTCTGACAAATAAATAAAATCTAAAAAAAAAAAAAAAAAATGTCCTTTCTTGCAGAGAGAGAGAGAGAGAGAGAGAGAGAGAGAGAGAGAGAGAAGCGGGGAAGGGAAGAGACAGGTTTATTCTAAGGAATTGGCTTATATGAATGCAGAGCCCCTTATGTCTGCCATCCATAGAGCAAGCGGACAGACTAGAAATTCAGGTAAGAATTGATATTGATGTTGCAGTCTTGAGTTCAAATTTTGCAGAACAGCAAACTGGAAACTGAGGGAGAATTTTTATGTTGCAGCCTTGAGGATAATTCCCGTTTTGGAAAATCCCAGTCTTTCTTCTTAAGGCCTTCATTTGGATTGTATGAGGCCCACCCATGTTATGGAGAATAATTTACTTTATTGAAAGTCTAGTAATTTAAATTGTAACTGTATCTAAAAAATACCTTCATAGGTATTCATATCCAGACTGGTGTTGACCAAATAAACAGGTACTGTAGCCAAGCCAAATTGACACATAAAATATACCAGGATGGCACCAAAGGCTGTAGATTTCCAAATGGAAAGGACTACGTCATGGTTTGAAAGAAAGGACTAGGTTGTGGTTTGGAAACATGAAGACTTAGGGAGCACATGACCTCTGGTCTCCAATGTCTAAAGGGCAATTGTTGAGCTAGACTTGCTTTTCCAAGATCACTGAAGGCCCAACAATGACCAAGAAGTACTACTCCAGAGAGGCCAACTCTGGTTGAAAATAAGGAAGAATGTTCTGTCAGTTACATGTGTTGGCTTCTGGTTGTTCCGTTTCAATGGAAGCCTTCAAAATAAAGCTGAGCTGTTGCACTTATGAACTCTACAGTGGGATGGAATTTTGTATCAGATGGGCAGATCCAGGTAGCATCCAAGTCCTTTCTAAAGGGTGGAGTTCTATGATGTCAGAGAGATACTCTGAATCATTTGGAGCAATTTTCAAATTGCAATTTATTATTATGTGAGGCACTTCCTCTTATGAGGCTACATATTACTTTCTTTCAAGAAGCAAATGTAACATCTCATTTAGTTCATGTTTTACTTTTCCCTGTAGGCATTTTTTTCATAGGTACTGATTCCTATCTGACATAAGACTCATTTTAGGCCGATTGTTTTCTCAATATTATGTCACAGCAAAGTTGGAGAAAGTAAAGGATGACATTATAATCTTGAATTAGCATTCTCTTTCTTTAGTGTACTGATACACTCACCATACAAGCTTGAAACTTGCTAACTGGAATTGTTGTAATCACTCTTCAAAGTAACACATTCGGGTATCTGGGAGACAAATAAATAAGATTATCTACCCATGTATTTCAGGTTTCCCTAAGTTTCATGGTGTATGATTTCTATTTTGTCTTGACTCATTCTCTGATCTTAAGCAAGTTAGCTTCTCCATCTCTCCGTCTTGTAATCTGTAAAATGGATGTGTTGGGTTTATTTGATCACTCAGATTTTCAGGTTCTTTCTAGCTTTTACCTTTGGTGATACTGATTCCTAATTATCTTCCAAAATCTTTTAGAATTCTACTAAAGCTTAATATATGGCACTGTTGATAAACTCCTCTATTATTTGGGATTTATCAATATTTTCTTCTTGCATACCAAATGTGTTAGAGTACTAGAGCTTCTCAGATAGGTATTGGCCCAGAGCTCAATCCTGGCATCATAAAGAATCCTTCTATGTTCTGTTATTTAAAAAAATACACTTAGCAGAACCTGCCCTATTTTCCCCTCAATTAAAAGGTATTTAGATGTGCAGTTGTTTTCCTGGGTTGTGATCTGATTGGAAAAATAATTCCTAAGTACTCCCATGTGATGACTCTACACACATTCACTCTCTTTCCATGCTGTTTGTCTTCTTCTGCTATGGATGTCCCTTTGTGAGGTTCATGTATTCTTATTATTTTCCAGGTTTTAAATTCGTATTTCCAGGGTAGAGTTATAAAGGAGAAAACAATTGAAAACATCTGCTCTGCTTTTAGACACTAGGCAGACACCTCCATCATGTGCCTTTGTGTTGCTGGATAATTAGCTACAACTAGAGGTAGAATTGTTTTTCCTTTGACTGGGATTCTCTTCTTGGTAGTGAATAAAGGGAAGGCAGTGGATGGAGCTTTCTTTTCTCATGCACCAAATGGATTTTGCTGTCAGTCACTCTGATTAGGAACACCTATCCCATGCAGGACAGAAGTGGCAGAAATATTGATTAGTTGAACACTCTAAAGCCTCTCTTTGTTTTCACAAAGTTTGAGCTGTCTTTGGAGCAGTGTAATAACAGATTTTGTCTATATTGCCATAGGGGGTATTAAAAAGAGAGAGAGAAAAAGAGAAGAAAAGAGCTGCCCCTATCATGAGTTCCCCCAAGTGAATAAAGGATGTAGATGAAAAAGAAAAAAAAAAGTCTACATGGCAGTTATTGAATGTTGAGCATGCAACCATAGACTATTAGAGCTGGAAAGAGTGGGAACTTCTAGTCCAGATACGGTCATATATTAATGACCATATCTTAGAGGAATAAATTGGTATAATATTATTAACAACACACATCATTTACTGAGCACTTACTATTTCAGGTACCATGTAAAGCACTCCACAAAGTTTAATTCAATTATCCTAAGTTCCAGAGTTTGTTTGTTTTTTTAATTTTCATATCTGTATTTTATTTTATTTGTGTGTGTGTGTGTGTGTGTACGTGTGTGTGTGTGTGTGTGTGTGTGTAAACAAGCTGTGAGACCAGGCCTATACAATTAAAAAGTAAAGTCTCAGGATCCAAACTCCATTTCGGCTGGATACCAAAATCAGTGCCCCTACCTAATTCACTATAGACAGACTAGAGACAAACATATCTGGGTTGAATAGCAGTTCTACAACTGATTTGCCCTGAACTTTGGGCAAAATATCTCCACCTCAATTTTCTCACCTGTAAGATAATAAAAACTGCCTAATGGGTGGTTTCTGGAATCAAATTGATAACACTGAAATTCTGGTTTTAGTAGATGTTGGGTCCTCATGAAATGGCTGGCAATTCCTCTTTCCGGAGATATTCAAATGACAGGTACTTGGTAGATATTTTAGAGGACATTGCTACTCTCTGTGTATGGAGGAGGTGAGGTGCATAAGATGATATTTCTGATGTCTTCCAACCCAGAGCTTCCATGATGCTGTGTGTCATTTGCTTAGGGTATAAGGAATATGCAGTGCCTGCTTCCCAGTTCAGGAATCTTGCTCCAGCTTCAGAGTAGCAGCAAGAGATGACCCCTCAGTATACTGTATTAAATCAGGATAAATTTTATGTTACTCTGAAAATAAGAGCTGGGGCGGGCTTATGGGGCTAGAGTTAGAGACAGGAGGAAAAAAGATCTACTGACACTACTCAGTAAAGGGTTAGGTAAAACATCTAGTGGCAGAACAACTAAAAATATTTTTAGTTAACTGCAAACTGGTATTACCTTTGGATGTCATTTGCTTTGTTACCTTTTTAAAAAAATATTTATTTATCATTTATTCATTTATTTATTTGAGGTGGGGAGGGGCACATGGAGAGGGGGAGAGAGTCTTAAGCAGACTCTGCACTGAGCTTAGAGCCCAACACAGGCAGGGCTCGATCTCATGACCCTGAGATCACGACCTGAGCCAAACCAAGAATTGGCTCCTTAACTCACTGTGCCACCCAGGTGGCCCATTTTCTTTTAAGATTTATTTATTTATTTGAGTGAGAGAGAGTGAGAGACTTTGCTACCTTTCAAATATATCTTTGTCTTTCCCCCAGATTGTTAAGTACCAGACTTGGGAGGGACTTATGTAATGGGGTTTGGGGCTAAATAAAAACAATTGTGTTAAGATGTAGAACAAAGAAGCACAGATATACACTGAAGTCAGGAGACAAGAGGTGATATTGAGAACAAAATCTTGTTAGGAACTAACCAAAATCTTGGAATTGGCTTTGGATTGGATTATAAATCCAGAGGCTGAAATAAATATAATCAAAATTTCGAGATTCAGAGAGGCCCTGACAAACATGTGGGCCAAAATTCAATAGGAGGTGCTGGGTAGAATGAGTGCTAACTGAACTCATCTCTTCTCACCCTGTAATATCTCTATGAAAAGCAGAAAACCCTAGTCTGTACCTAGATGGTAGCTGCCATGTGACAATATCCACATATTGGATATTGGATTGAAATGGGATTGATCCCCTCCCAATGTGCCTAGCACTGTGTCATTTAATCCTTGAGAGTATCTAGTGGTGAAAGTGATTTAAGATGACAGGCAAGTTTATTTTTCTGTTCCCCCAAATCTTTCCCACGTCCATCCTGACCACTATAAAAATGTGTCTGGCATGTTGCATTCCACTGTGGTTAAAAAATGCATCCGGGGTCTGTAGTATATTCCCCTTCCTCATGTTTCCATTACTCAGGGAACATTTTCAAAAGATGAGATCTGCTCGATTTTCGAATAGTTTCCAATGGGATGTGGCAGTGTGCCACCTCATTTGATTCACTTAAAATTAGACTAGAGTGAGGAATCCCAGTGTCCCGCTGGGAGCAGTTCTGTACCAGTGGGAATATAGGAGGGGAGATGTGCCCATTTGCTGCTTAAATATAAGAAGGGCTCTCCGTCATTGCCTCATATCTCCCCAAATCTGATGATTGTCATTTCAAGCACTGACCCTTTCAGTGTGAGCACAATATTATTTTGATTCTCTCCTTCCCTCTTCCACCTCTCACCTAGGGTTAGCATTGTAGATTCATTCGTGTTAATTCTAGCAGAATTGGAGAGCACTTACTGGGTGGGAAAAGTCACTGTAAATTCATGCCCTATTCCTCAGAAGTCAACTCTAAGTTATATTTGCTAAAGAATTAAAAAGACATTGCAGATGGCATGTCATTCAGGGTTTGTTAATCAGTTTGGGCCGCCATAACAAAATACCATAAATTAGGTGACTTAAATAACACAAATTAATTTTATTACATCTCTGGATGCTGGAAGCCCAAGATCAGGATACCAGCATGGTCAGGTTCTCATATTAAGAGCTCTCTTCCTGGCTTGCTGATAGCCACCTTCTCACACATGTCCTCACATGATAGGGAGAGAGAGAAGTTTCTCTTTCTCTTTCTAAAAGGCCACAGTCCTATTAGATTACAGATCCACCTTTATGACCTTATTTAACCTTAATTACTTCTAAAAGATCAAATCTCCAGATACAATCACATTGAATGATAGGGCTTCAACACATAAATTTGGGAAGGTTGGAGGAAGACAAAATTCAGTCCATAGCACTGAAATTTCCAACATTTTCTTTATTTAATTTCTCAATCCTCAGAGATAGGTCCCTAAAGAGTAATCAAATTTGGTTTAGATTTCCCAAGGATTTCCATATCTATATACTAGGAGAGAATTTGGACTAATTTGTCTGAAAAGGGTAAATTTAGTGACCCGATTTGTTCTTTTCATGTGCCTATTTATGGGTCGGAAAGAATTCAATCTTTGGAGAGAGCAGATTGAGTTCTAATCTTGGTAATATTACTGACTTGCTTCATGACCTCAGCTTTTTCCATCTGTAAAATGAGGTCTTCTCCCTACATCCCTTCCCACCCTGATATTCTAGGGATCCAAGATATATGGATTGGCATTTGTGTTCCTTTTGGTATAGACATTTGCTAACAAAATCCAAAGGATGCTCCAAGCTCATTGAGTCTACATTTTCACTGGCCTTATGATGAAGATAATGGAATAGAGCGGACTTAGCAGAATATTGGAATCAGACTTTTTGAGGAGAGGTAGCAGACAGACACTGAACTAAAATCTAGAAATGAAATTGGGGGCCATCTGGTAATAAGATTCATGGGTCAAAAGTGGCAGTTCTTGGAATGCTTGTCCTGCCTACTGGTTCATATCAGGGTGCTTGGTACAGAGGAGGAACAGAGGAGCTATAATCTAGTAGTTCAGTAAAGGAGAGAATATTAATAGAACCTTTCTTAGCCAACCGGTTAAGTGTGAGACATTTATGAGCACTTCACATTTATTATAACAATCAACTTAACTTTCGTAATAAACTTTGGAGTATCGTCTTTGTTCTTAGATTCCAGAAGAAGAAAATAACACTTGGGTTAAAAGAAGTTGTCCACAGTTACATGGCTGGGAGAAGCAGAGGTCAGATTCCAAACAGGACAATTGACCTTGGATCACCTAATGACTGCTCCACTTTGCCTTAGCAGGAAAACTGAGACTTTGGTAACATAGTCTGTGTGTTCTCCACCAGACAGTATTCCAAGAGGGCAGAGTATTCCAGACAGTATTCCAAAAGGCAACCTTTTACCTCCAGCATTTGTGCAGTGTAAAAAATACTTCCGTGTAGAAAATACAGGATAATAACAAACACCAAGTGGGGATGCTCAAACCTGACAGAATTAGGTGCATTTCAAGGAGGAAACAAAGAATGAGTTATAAAGGGAAGAATGGGGAAAATGCAGTGGGAGAAGAGGGATGGGGAGAAATTCCAGGCCACAAGTAAAGGGCTTATCCCTAAAAGTGTCTGACACTTTTTGTTACTCCAAGATCCCCAAGGACCATATTTATTCAAAAGTACTTTCTGAATACAGAAACAGTTATCTGTGCCATAGCATGCTCATCAAATTCTAATTACGTGTTTATTCATCTGCCTTTACTGGTGATGAATTCCTTGAGAACGTGGACCTTTCCTTATCTATTTTTGTATGCTTCATACCAAGCATAGAGTAAATGTCGAATGCTTGTTGAGTGCCCATTGCTTGTGGGCTCACTAAATACATTTAGGATTCCTGACCACTAACTGGGTATTTGTCTTAGATTTACCATTGAATCTTGTCCAGTCAGTGTTTCCTTGTCACTCCATATGCACCAGGGAGCTATGCTGAGCGTCAGAGGGGTGAATATGTCCCAATACACTGCTTTCCAGGAGCCTCACCATCTGGTGTAGATGGTATAGAAATCTGTAAAGTAACTGAGGCTCAGTATCCCCATCTGTACAATGGGGGTGAGAAAACCCCTTGCAGCTGCTAGGCTGAACTTGGAGTAATTGTATTTGTGAGCTATTGCCCTGCAGTATCACAATCCAGTGTTTACATAGCTTCAATAACTGTCTACTCCTGTTCTCCAGTTTTATATTTCCAGGTTATTCAGTACTTGGAAACATTAAAAATGCGTTTTTCTAATTCACTTAGCATCTCTAGTGCACAATCTTTCATGTAACAGAGCATATAGTTGAAATTAACACACATGTATCTGCACATTTGTTCAAAAAAGAAATACAGGAGAGTAAACCAGACACTAACGAAATTAACTGCCTAGAGGGTGGTAGGGAAGACTGTGAGAATGGGAATGGACTGGAAGGAATGAAGACCAAGTGACCTTTTTTGAGTCTACCTGTTTGTAAAGTTCTGACTTTCAGAGCAATGATAGTGAGTCACATACCAAATACATGCATACATAACAACCAGGATTTGGGAGGGGGGGAAATCTCTAGTGGAATATAAGCAGTGACAAATTAACTGCATTAAAAATACATAATATCGGGGTGCCTGGGTGGCTCAATGGATTGAAGCCTCTGCCTTCGGCTCAGGTCATGATCTCAGGGTCCTGGGATCGAGCCCCACATCAGGCTCTCTGCTGAGCAGGGAGCCTGCTTCCCCCCTCCCTCTCTCTGCCTGCCTCTCTGCCTACTTGTGATCTCTGTCAAATAAATAAATAAAATCTTAAAAAAAAAAAAACATAATATCAGGGAAGCCTGGGCGGCTCAATCAGTTAAGTATCTGACTCTTGGTTTCAGCTCAGGTCATGATCTCATGGTCGCAGGATCAAGCCCCACATCAGGCTCCGTGCTCAGTGTGGGGTCTGCTCCAGATTCTTTCTTCCTCCCCCTCTGCCCCTCCCCACTCCAGGGTTCTCTCTCTCTCAAATAAATAAAAATCTTAATAAATAAATAAATAAATAAAACAATTAAATACATAAATAAAATCAGGGCTGACTGGCTGGCTCAGTCAGTAGAGCATGCCCCACAGTGGGCATGGAGCTTACTTAAAAAATAATAAATAAATAGATAAATAAATAATTAAATAAAATCACACCAAAGGAGTTGAGAAAGATGAAGACTCTAACCTAAGTAATTTTGCAAAAGCAGTATTTTTGTTATACATTGCAAAGCAGAAGACAAAAAGAACTGTACACAGTGCTGTACTCTAGTTGGGGAAGTTGTTTCCACAGACTCGGTAATGCACACACACATACATATTTCCATGTGTACCTATATAGATAAATCAACGTAGAAATAGACAAAGGTATGAATATGTATGCATACTTGTATTTTCAAGCTCTGTCTGCTGAGAAGTCCTGGAAGCAATGATATCAGACTCACAGTGAGCACACCTGCAGCCCCAAACATTTCCAAATGCCACTCTTTAATAAGATGAACACAGACTCCTTGGGAAAATGAATGATTACAAGATTAGGACAGGGAGTATACAAGATGAGCCTCGGACAGCTTATGGTTCCAGAAGCTAAGAGAATCCTTCAGAAATGATAAGGGCATGGAGAAAGGATATAAAAGCCAACTGGAAGGAGCTTCCAATGGCTAATTTCATGGCAAACAATAAAATTTTAAAATGATGCTAATGGATTGTAACCCACAAAATAAAGAAAATGTTCATTGTTCTACACTGATTTAAACAAGTAATTTAATAAATTACTGAGTGGAGAGGACAGAAAGCTCTTTCTTTAGTAGAATTCCAATTAATAAGTGAAGAAGCGGAGATGAACATCATCTCTTGGCGAACACCACAACAGTAATTATTGCAGCAAGATTAATCAGTAGGAACTAAAGTCTATGGGAGAAGGTATGATGAGAACCAGGAGGTTTGTATAGTCTCAGAGTATCTTCCCTCAAGATACTCAGCAAATGCCTGGGAGAAAATACTGACTTTACATTGGTAAACCTGCAGAAATGCCTAATCAACAATCAAAATCAAGTGGCTAGCAGTGAAATGTGTAGATACCATTTACTTCCTACTATGATACAATGAGATGGACACAGCATCACCTTTAAGATGGCTTTGACAAAGAGGCATCATCTGAATTTAATTATGAAAGAACAGCAGACGACAGACATGCCAATGAATAACTGACCTGTATTCTTCCAATGTCATCCGTAGAAAAAAACAAAAAAGTACTGAGGACTTGCCCTGGATTGGGGGATACTAAGGACACATGAAAGCCAAAAGTAACATGTAATCCAGGATTGCATCATGTACCTGAGAAAGGACATCTGTCATATATGGTCTGTAGGTCAGTTAATAGAATTGCAGCTGTTAACGTCATAGTTTTAATAATTGCTCCAAGGTTATGTAAGATGTTAGCGTCTGGAAAAGTCTGCTAAAAGGTATACAGGAACATTTTGTGCTATTTTTTCAACTTTTTTGTAAGCCTAATTTTTTTTCAAAAAGAAAAAAAGAATAGATGCTTCATTCATGCAACTAGGTCCCTGAAGTTAGAAAAAAAGTGGTCATAAGATCTTTTGCCAGAATCCTGACGGAGTATTTTGCTGTCCCTGTAATTCAGTGCGATTATCTGTCTGATTTCCTCAGAATCAGAACCAGAAAATTCACATTTAGAATCCCGGGATGACAAAAACAACAAAACCCCAACACACGGTGCCAAGCGCTATGCCGCCCACCTTATTTATGTCCTGTGTTACTCCTAATTTTGCATCATTCTTTTCCTGTACTCTACCTTGTACCATCATTTTAATTCTTTTTTATAGAAAGAGGCCCAAACCAGTTCATTCTTGCTTCTGAACACAGAGAGCAAACAGCTTAATTGGAAATTGTTGTTTTTCTTCTCCCTAAGATGGTAAAAATCATTTTCCATTTCTTCAGGCAGTTGAGAGTCACTGCCGTCCAGGAAATGAAGAACGTTCCTCTGGACTTTATTTTTCTACATGCTATAAAATTAATTAGTTTTATTTCATTCCAGGGTTGAGGTAGGGATAGCAGAGGAGAAATGCATTAGGGCAAGGAGTAAATAACATACAAACCTATAAGATGTTTTGAAAGGTTGCTGGAAACCAGGTGAATAATTGATGATGCTTTGAAGCATCTCTATCTTTCCTGTAAAATAGTTGTTAATGACAAAATGAATTGCAAGCTATCGCCCTCTTTTTGTCTCTTACACACACACACACACACACACACACACACACACACACACACACACACACA